>VSMD01135774.1:0-36488 GCA_008750895.1 Mirza zaza | reverse complement strand
AAATAGAAAGAAATTAATTGGCCAACTAATATATATAGAAAAAATTAGCCGGGCATGGTGGCACATGCCTGTAGTCCCAGCTACTTGGGAGGCTGAGGCAGCAGGATTGCTTGAGCCCAGGAGTTTGAGGTTGCTGTGAGCTAGGCTGACGCCACGGCACTCACTCTAGCCTGGGCAATAAAGTGAGACTCTGTCTCAAAAAAAAAAAAAAAAAAAAAAAAGAATGTAAATTGGTACAGCCATTATGAAAAACAGTATAAACATTCCTCAAAAAATTAAAAATAGAACTAGTATATCATCCAGCAATTCCACTTCTGGGTACGTATCTAAAGAAAATGAAAACAATCTGTCAAAGAAATATCTGCACCCCCACGTTACATTTCAACAACATTCATAATAGCTTAGATACAGACTCAAGCTAAGTGTCCATTGACAGATGAATGGATAAAGATAATGTGGTGTGTGTGTGTGTATATATACACACACACACAAAATGGAATATTATTCAGTCTTAAAAAGGAAGGAAATCCTGTCATTTGCAACAACATGGATTAACCTGAAGAACATTATGCTAAGTGAAATAAGCCACATACAAAAAGATAAATATTTCATATGATTTCACTCATACGTAGAATATAAAAATGTCAAACTCATAGAAGTAGAGGGTAGAATGCTGGTTGCCAGGGGCTGAGGATAGAGGAAATCAGGAGAATGTTGGTAAAAGGGTACAAAGTTTCAGTTTTGCAGAATAAATAAGTCTGGAGATCCAATGTATAGCATATTGACTACAGTAAGTAATAGTGTATTGCAAATTTGAAATTTGCTAAGAGAATAGACCTTAAATGATCTCAGCACAATAACTATGTGAGGTGATGAATATGTTAATTACCTTAAGAGTGTTAGGATACTCTTGTCACAATGTACACATAAATCAAAATATCACATGTACATCTTCAATATATATGATTTCTGTTTGTCAGTCATACCTCAATAAAGCTGGGAGGCAAAAGGAGAAATACATAATCTGAATAGATCTGCATAATAAAGAAACAGAAGTAGTAATTTAAAAAAACAAACAAACAAACAAAAACTACCCACAAAGAAAAGCCCAGGCCCAAATGACTTCACTTGGTGAATTCTACCAAACATTTAAAGCAGAACTAATACTAATTCTTCACAAACTGCTCCAAAGAACAGAAAGGGATGGATACTTCCCAACTCATTCTGGGAGGACAGTATTACACTGATACCAAAACTAGACCAAGATATCACAAGAAAATTACAGACCAGTATAGATTACAAATATAGGTGCAAAAATCCTCAACAAAATACTGACAAACCAAATCTAGCAATATGTAAAAAGTCTTTTACACTTAGACCAAGTTGGATTCATCCTAGGAATGCAAGGTTAGTTCCACATACAAAAGTCAATCAGTAATACACTACTATAATAGAACAAAAATCACATTATCATCTCAACAGACATAGAAAAGATATTTGGCAAAACCCAATACCCTGTTCATGATTTTAAACTCTCCCCACCCCTAGCAACCTAGAAATAGAAGGAAACTTCCTTAACCTGAGATAGAACATCTATGAAACACCCGTACTTTTCCTCCCTAGAATCAGGAACGAGACAAAGATGTGTGCTCTCACCACTTCCATTCAAACACTGTACCGGAGGTTCTAATCAGTACAATTAAGAAGAAAAAGAAATAAAAGGTATACTGGTTACAAAGGAAGAAGTAAAACTATCTCTTTTGGCAGATGACAGGATCTTATTTACAGAAAATACTAAGGAATACCAACAATAGCAACAACAAAAAAACTATCAGAACTAATAAGTCCAGCAAGATTGTAGGACACAAGATTAATACAAAAACATCAACTAGATGTCTTTATAATAGCAATGAGCAACGTGAAAATGAAATTAAGAAAACAATTCCATTTATAATACCATCAAAAAGAGGATTTTATTCTTAGGAATAAATATATAACAAAACAAATGGAAGACTTGTACACTAAAAATTATAAAACATCACTGAAAGAAAATAAAGATCTAAATAAATGTAAAGACATGTATGTTTATGCACTTGGAAGATTCAATATTATTAAGATGGCAATACTCCCCAAATTAACCTAGACATTCATTGCAATTCTTACCAAAATCCCTGTAGACTTTTTTGCAGAAATTGATAAAATGATCCTAAAAGTCACACGGAAATGCAAGCGACCCAAATTAGCCAAAATAATCTTGAAAAGGAACAGAGTTGGAAGATATACACTCTCACTTTCAGAACTTATTACAAAGCTACATTAATCAACACAGTGTGGTATGGTATAAAGATAGACAAATAGATCAGTGGAATCAAACTGAGAGTCCAGAAATAAACCCATACATGTATGGTCAATGAACTTTTGACCAAGGTTATAAGACAATTCAATGGGGAAAGAACAGTGTTTTCAACAAATGGTGGTAAAAGAACCGGATATCCACATGCCAAAGACATGAATTTGGACTCCCTCTTATCATATATAAAAATTAACTCAGAATGAATCTAAGACCTAAAACTATAAACCTCTTAGAAGGAAACAGAGGTATATATCTATGTGACCTTGGATTAGGCAATAGTTTCTTAGATATGATACCCACAGAATAAGAGAAAAATCTGCAAATCATGTATCTGATAAAAGTCTAGTATACACTAAGTATGAAGAAACCTTATAACTCAAGATTAAATGCCCAATTTAAAAATGAGCAAAAGATTTGAACAGACACCTTACCAGAGAAGTTATATGAATAGTAAATAAGCACATAAAAGGATGCTCAACATTATCACTCATTAGGGAAATACAAACCGAAAACACGAGATACCATTGCACATACCAACCAGAATGGCTACACTATGGTTTGTTTGTCCCCATCAAAACTAATGTTGAAATTTGGTCTCCAGTGTGGCAGTACTGGGAGGTGGGGCCTAGTGAGAGGTATTTTAATCATGAGGCATCATGAATGGCTTCATGCTACTCTCTCATCCTATTGAGTTCTGATTAGTTCACAAGTGAGTAGGTTGTTATAAAGCAAGGTTCTTCCTCTTTGGTCCCTCTTCACACATGTCTGCTTCCCCTTTTGACCTTCTCTGCCATGTTATGAGGCAGCATAAAAGCCATCACCAGAAGCCAAGTCCATGCCCTTGAAATTCCCAGCCTACAGAATCGTAAGTGAAAAGATAAACTTCTTTTCTTTATAAATTATCCAGTTTCGGTATTCTGTTATCATAACAGAAAACAGACTAAAACAGTCTATAATAAAAAAGACAATAACAAGTGTTGGCAAGGATGTGGAGAAACTGGAACCCTTATGCACTGCTGGTGGGAATGTAAAATGGTATAGCTATTTTGGAAAAGTTTGGCAGTTCCTCGAAACATTAAACACAGAGTTACCATAAGAATCAGAAATTCCATTCCTAACTATATACCTAAGGAAACTAAAACATGTTTACGCAAAAATTTCTAACAGAGTGTTCATAACAGTTCATAACATTCATGTCAAAAAATGGGAACAACCCAAATGTCTACCAATTCACGAATGGATAAACAAAATGTAGCATATCCATATAATGGAATATTCAGCCATAAAAATGAATAAGTACTGACATATACTACAACAATCATGAACCATGAAAACATTGTGCTAAGTGAAAAAAGCCAGACACAAAATGCCACATATTGTTCAATTCTATTTGTATGAAATATCCAAAATAGGCAAATCCAAAGAGAAAGAAAGGACACTAGTGGTTGCCAGGGGCTAGAGTATAGGGTAGGAAAGCAGAGGAGTTACTGCTAATGTTTATGGGTTTCAGTTTTGGAGTAATAAAAGTGTTTTGGAATTTGATAGTGGTGATGGATGCACAACTTTGCGAATACGAGGGTGGGCACAAAAAAAAAAAACTTTGCGAATACACTAAAAACCATTACATACGTCAAATGAGTTGATACGATGGTATGTGAATTACATCTCAAAACAAAAAGATTATAAAAGTGCAAATTACTGGAGGAAAAAAAAGGCTTGAAAAAATATAGTAACTATTTATTCAAACACTCAAATATACAGTATGTACAACTGCAAGCACACACATACATAAAGAATAACTTTTCTTCTTTTTTACAAACACCCTTAGGACATTTTTTTAAAAATATGAAAGCAACACAGGCACATAGGAAAAATTTCAATCATTACACAAAGATCAATTTCTCCTTCCCACACCAGTCCCATTATTCAGAGGCAATGACTTTTTAAAAAATTGTTTTTAATGAATTTTTAAATAGGCAATGCACAGGCTGCTACTTATCTTTGTTTCTTATTATCTTTTTAGAGTCTCTGTCCACACAAACAAATTAAATGTATATTCTTTGGTTCCTCCCTTCTTAGTCAAAAGAAAAATACAGACTGTCTTGCATCGTTTTTTCTCTTAATATGTATCTTGGAGAAATTTCCAAGGCAAAATATAGATAACTTTTTAAAAAATTCTTTAAATTCAAACTGTGTGTAATGACTCCTCACTATGCAAAGTAAGAATACATCCTTATACTTAGCTTCTTCTGCCAGCTACAAAGTAACTTTATATCATTATAGTTTGTAACATTTACCTCTTCTTCTATCTATAACCTTACAACAGAACCATAAATTCATATGCTATAAGGGTCTGGCAAGTAAAATAAACAAGTGAAACAAGTTTGGGGTAAAACAAAAGAAGTGGTGTATGACAGAATAAAAGTTCTCTCTACAGTTGATTCTTATGTGCTATGGACACCGAATTAGAGAATATTGAATCACTGCTCCTAGGGGAAATACAGGGTTAGGTTCCTGCAAGCCTCTGGTCACATTTTCATAACAGATCAACACATAAACTTATTTTATGTGTGTTTCCGTTTAAACACACCTTATTACATTAAGACACCTTATAATAAGACACTTTATTATATATATTGTTGATTCATTAACATTTAACTCATGGCCAACAGCACTATAACTCATGCCTGAATAAAACTTATCAATATCCATATTTTCTCTGTAAGGCATATCACAGCTTTCTTATACTTAGGAACAATAGATAACACTTTAGCACTAAGACTGGGGATCATTTTAAATAGTAAAACCACCATTAAAAAGCACAAAAATGTGGAAAACATGGCACTAAGTAGACCAAGAAAAGAACACTGTTGATAGTAAGAAAGCTGAAACAAAACAGAGTGTCACTTTGCTCAGCCTCAGGCCACTCATATTTTTTACCATTCTGCACATGCACTGGCCCTTGAATGATTGTAAAAGCACTGAAGAACACTGCTTTTGAGGTTACAGATAATTCTTGGCAAGTAGGTCAATTCCAAATATGAAATCTTTGCATAATGAAGATTGTATCTATGTGTATATATACATCAAATCAAGCTTATCACAATTGTATTATGCAAAACCTGTGTAGACTAGCTCATTTATATATATTTGAAGTCAAAAGTCTTAAAAAATTACACTAAAATCAAACTACATTTTAATTTTAATAAATTCACCATGTATTTCTAGAATTGTTTGATCTATAAAAATTTATAATTGTCATATATCCTTCGTAGATCATTAGTCTCTAAAAAATATCTATCTTTGCACCATTTGAGGTTTCTGCCTTTGAAGAATGCTTTCTGTGCTATTCATTCAAGAATTCAAAAATTTATTGAGGGCCTTGGTACTGCTGTAGATGCTAGCAATATGACAGTGAAAAAACAGACTTAAGTCTAACCTCTCATGAAGTTTCTATTACCAGAAGGGAAACAGACAATAAACAAACATTTAGCATCACATAAGAATCCAATTAAGTTCTAATATTTTAAAAAAAGGTGAAGAAAAAATTAGAGTGGCATAGGTATCATCTTACACAGAGCAGTAAGAGAAGGCCTCTCTGAAGGAGTGAAATTTGAATGAACTGAGGGAGAAGTGTGTTTGAGGCAACTGGCAAATAAACCACCATGGATGTTGCAATGGGGCAGTTATTAGTAGAGTAGTATAATCAGTCTAGGGCTACATCAGAAGGCCTTGTAAGGGCACAGTGAAGACACTGAATTTTATTTTAAATGCAATGGAAAGTCTTTAGAAGGTCGTCACAGTTGGGAAAAAAACTGATCTCAAATTTATATTTAATTGTATTTTATTTTTCTCTGTGACTATCTAAAATATTTTCTTTCCTGGTATTTTTAATCTTTTTTTCTTTTTTTACAAATTGTTTTTGTTAACAGCCTATATTCTCATTTATTGTGATAATATATACCTGGCTTTATTTCTTCTATCTTATATAATAGCAGATAAAAAATAAAATAGTTTCTTTTTCACTCTTTCTCCCTCCCTTACTTTTCCTGCATTACATTTCTTTATATTCCTCCTTCTACACTCAACTGTAGTAATTTACAAGTTCTATGTACAGCAGATGACATGATTTTATGTACAGAATATCCTAAAAGCTTCACCAAAAAACTGTTAGAACCAATAAATGAATTTGGTAAAGCTTACACAAAATTCAGTAGTGTTTCTATACACCAACAATGAACTAGCAGAAAAAGAAATCAAGAAAGCAATCCCATTGACAACAGCTACAAAAAAAAAATACCTAGGAATAAATCTAAGAAAGAAAGTGAAAGACTTCTACAGGAAAACTATAAAATATTGATGAAAAAAACTGAAGAGGACACAAAAAAATGAAAAGACATCTCATGTTCACAGATCCAAAGAATACTGTATAAATGACATACTACCAAAAGTGACCTACAGACTCAATACAATCCCTATATCAAAATACCAATGACATTCTTCACAGAAATAGAAAAAACAATCTTAAAATTCACATGAAACCAAAAAAGACCCCCAAATGGGCAAAGCAATACTGAGCAAAAAAGAACAAAGCCAGAGGCATCACACCACTGGACTTCAAAATATACTACAAAGCTATAGTAACCAAAATAGCATGGTACTGGCATAAAACAAGACAATAGAACAGAGAATCTAGAAATAAGTCCACATTATTTATAACCAACAGATTCTTGACAAAGGCACCAGGAACATTCATTTGGGAAGGGGCAGTCTCCTCAATAAATGGTGCTGGGAAAACTGAATATCCATATGTAGAAAAATGAAATTAGACCCCTAAATCTCACCATATACAAAATTCAATTCAAAATGGATCAGCTGGGTATGGTGGCTCATCCCTGTAATCCTGGCACTTTGAGAGGCCAAGGCAGGAGGACTACTTGAGCCCAGGAGTTTAAGACCAGCCTAAGCAAGAGAGAGACCTCGTCTCTACAAAAAATAGAAAAATTAGCCAGGTGTGGAGGTGCACGCCTGTAGTCCCAGCTACTTGGGAGGCTGAGGCAGGAAGACAGCTTAAGCCCAGGACTTTGAGGTTGCAGTGAGCTATGATGACGCCACTGCACCCTAGCCTGGGTGACAGAGAGAGACCCTGTCTCAAAAAAAAAAAAAAAATGGATTAAAGACTTAAATGTAAGACCCAAAACTATGAAACTATGTAAGAAGAAAACTCAGGGGAAACCTACTTCAGGACATTGGTCTGGACAAAGATTTTAGGGATAAGACTTTGAAAGCATAGGCCACAAAAACATAAATAATCAAATGTATATCAAACTAAAAAGCTATTTGACAGCAAAGGAAATAATCACAGAGTAAAGAGACAACCTGCAGAATAGGAAAAAATATGCAAACTATTCATCCAACAAGGAACTAATATCTGGAATTTACAAGGAACTCAAACAGCTCAACAACAAAAAAACCCCACAAATAATCCAGTTTAAAAACAGGCAAATGAGCTAAATAGAAATCTCTCAAAAGAAGACATACTAATGGCCAAGAGGCATATGAAAAATGTTCAATATAACTAATCATCAGGGAAATACAAATCAAAATCATGAGATATCATCTCACCCCAGTTAGAACGGCTACCATCAAAAAGACAAAAAACAACAAATACTAATGAGGATAAAGAGAAAGGGAACTCAAACATCATTGATGAGAATGTAAATTAGTATAATCATTACAGAAAACAATATGAAGGTTCCACAAAAATATAAAAACAGAACTACTGTATTACTGGGCATATATCCAAAAAAAAGGAAATCTGTATGTTGAAGAGATATCTGCACTCCCATTGTTTACTGCAGCATTATTCACAATAGTCAAGTTATGGAATCAACTTAAGTGCCCACCAACAGATGAAAGGATAAAGAAAATGTGGTATATGTACAACATGGAATACTATTTTACCCATAAAAAGAACAAAATTCTCTCATTCATGGCAACATGAATGAGCTTAGAGGACATTATGTTAGATGAAATAAGTCAGCTATAGAAAGATAACTATGGTATATTTTCATTCATATGTGGAAGCTACAAAAGCTGATCTTGTAGAAGTAGAGAGTGGAATAGTTGGGAATGGTAGGGGGAAGAGGACAGCCAAATGTTAGTTAACAGATACGAAAGTACAGCGAGATTGGAGGAATAAGTCCTAGTGTTCTGTAGTACTATGCGGTAACTATAATTAACAATTTATTGTATATTTTCAAATATCTAGAAAAGTAGATTTTGAATGTTCCCAACACAAAGAAATCATAAACATTTGAGGTGATGGATATACTAATTATCCTGATTTGATCATTACACACTGTATATATGTGTATTGTAATATCACACTGTATCCCATAAACATGTATAATTATGTGTCAATAAAAATAACAAAAGTAGAAACAAAACAAAAAAAGTTCTATGTATAGTATCTCCATCGACTATGCTTGCTTTCTTTTTAGCAAACACTACCCTATTTTTGTCTACAGATAAATTAAATCTTAATAACTTACTCAAAAGATTAAAGAGTAAAACTAACAATAATGCAATCATTAATTCAGTATCATCATCCAGTATACAGTCATACTCAAATTTCCCCTACTGTCACAAAAATGCCCTTAATAACTGTTTTTTCCCCAATCTAGGAGCAAATCAGGATTCATCAGTTCACACACTACATTTGGCTGCTACATCTCTTTAAGTCTCATCCAATCTAGAACAATCCCATTTGCCTTCCCTTGTTCTTCATGACACTGAATACTTTTGATGAGTCCAGGCCACTCGTTCAGCAGAATGTCCCAGGAGTATTTTCTCATGATTCAATTCAAACCAAACATTTCAAGCATTAAAACTAGAGGTGATTTGTGTATCAAATTAGGATTCACATGTCAGATTCTCTGTAACAATGCCAAAAAAAAGGTCTGATTTTGTTTATTTTAGTGGTGATCAATGGTGTCCATTTTAAAGACACTTCTGTTTTGTAATCTATGGGGTGAAACATTGAGACCTTTACATATACCGTTTTTCAAAACATTTTACTAAATGGTTTTAGCATCCATTTATGGTCCTTTCCTTAATAATTATCTGGGGGATATCAAATGATGACTTTGCTCATGCTATATTAGCTGGCATTCTTCAAAGAGACTACTATGTAACCTTGCACCCAGATCTTGGTTCCTAAGTACCATTCTTTATTAAAATGAAGCAGAAATCCTTGTTGAATGTCTGCTCACATTTATTACAGAAAAAGTACAAAGTGAGCCAGAAATACCTTATATGTCTGAAAACAGTGACTGATAAAAGATCTCAAAAGTGACAAGTTGGGCCAAGCACGGTACAGAACCAAGTCAGAAAAATAACGACATAATAAACACAATGAACGAATCTCACCATTTAAGAGATAAAATGCTCATATTCTATAAAAAAAAAAAAGTGGCACATGTTGTCTACAAAAGCACACTTAATACAAAAAGTAAAAATAAAAGAAAAGAAAAACATGTCTCAGACAAATATGAATCAAAAGAAAGCTAAAGGAAGCAATAATTATATAGTCATAAAAAGAACAGAACAAGAATATACATGCATGTAAAAATATAGCCTCAAAATATATCAAGCAAAAACCGATAAAAAGCAAGCAGAAATACATAAATCAACAATCACAGATAAAGATTTTAATACATATCTCTTACAAAAAGATCAAGTTCACAATACAAGGAGCTATCTAAGAAGTGAACAAATAAAATTAGAGCTATTAGATGTGAAATGTTTATAAAATAGGGCATATCCAGAGATTACATCATATAAATTATATTTTCCATCTATAATGCAATAAACTGAAAATCCATAACAGAAGAATAGCTCAGAATATCCCATATTAATAGCTCTTGTGTTAAAAAAAAAGATTAGGGTAATTTATGAAATATATACATCAGAATAATAAAACTAGCACCTATCAACACTTGTGGAACACAGCTAAAGCGGTTCTTAGATGGACAGCATTAATTATGAAACAAGAGAAGTTAAAATAAATGGACTGATACTACTTCACATCCACTAAAATGACCAAAATGAAAAAGAATCACAAGACTGAATATTGGCAAGGATGTGGAAATATTAAAATTCTTATACACAGCTAGGCACAGTGGTTCATACCTGTCATCCCAGCACTTTGAGAGGCTGAGGCAAGAGGGTTACTTGAAGCAAAAAGATCAAAACCAGCCTGGCAACACAGCGAAATTGCATCTCTACAAAAACTTTATTTTAAAAAATTAGCCAGGTGTGGTGGTGTGCAACTTTAGTCCCACTTGGGAGGCTGAGGCAGGAGGATCGCTTGACCCCAGGAGTTTAACGTTGCAATGAGCTATGATGACACCACTGCAGTCTACTATGGGCAACAGAGCAAGATGTAGTCTCAAAAGAAAAAAAAATTCTTATACACTGCTGGTTGGAGTAGAAGCTGGTACAAGTACTTTAGAAATCTGGTAATTTCTAATCAAATTAGACATACATGTATACTACTCCCCTAAGTATTTTCCCAAGAGAAATGAAAATAAATGTCCACCAAAACATTTGTACAAAAATGTTTACAGCAATCTTATTCACAACAAGCAAAACGAAAAACATCCAAGTATCACTCTACAAATGGGTAACAAATCCTGGTATAACAATAGAACAGATTACTATTCAGCAACAAAAGGAATGAACTACTGAGACAGCAACAACATTGAATGATTTCAAAAATACTATGTTAAATGAAGGAAAGCAGATACAAAAGAATATATTGTATGATTCAATTTACTTTATATGGAATCTAAACACAGGCAAAATTAATATATAGTAAGAGAAATTAGATTATGGTTGTGGAATAGGGTTTGAAAAGGGGAACTGACCAGAAAAGGGCAGGAGAAAACTTTTTTGAGGGATTGAAATGTTCTATATTTTTGGGTGGTGGTATTTATACCATGTAAGCAATTTTTGAATCTAAGAGGAAGGAATACACAAATGTTTACAGTAGTTTTATTCCTAATTATTGAAACATTGGAAATAACTCAAATGTTCCTCACGAAGAAAATGCACTAAAAAGAAGTATTGTATATTCGTACAATGGAATACTATTTAGCAATAAAAAGAATCAAACCATTGGTAAAATCCAACAACATGGATCAATCTCAAATGAATACATTATACTAACTTAAAACAAGCCAGACTCAAAAGACTACACATTACAATATGTATTCTATTTAGATGGCATTTTTAAAAAGCTAAACTAAAAGAATAGAAACAGATCCACGGTTACCACAATCTAATCACATGAGTACTTAAAAGTAGAAACTCAATCTTTCCAGGACATTGTCAGAGGGAGATAAGACTTGGGAGGAAGGGTCCAGGAGATGAGATGTTGCTGGCTTTGAAAATGAAGGACCAAGCCAAGGAATGTGGTAGCCTCCAGAAACTGAAAAAGGCAAGGAAACATACCCTCCCCTAGAGCCTTCAGAAAGGATCACAGCCCAGCAAGCACCTTGATTTTATCCCATGAAACCAGTGTCAGACTTCTGACATACAAAAATATAAGATAACAAATTTATATTGTTTTAAACACCTAAGTCTGTGGTAAATTGTTATGGCAGCAAAAGAAAAATACAGATTTAATGACCTAAAAGGATGAGGAAATAGTGAAATAAATCACCACCTTTCAGTTTTCTTCTTGCCTTGCATCATCTCTCAAGTACTGCATCATCTTTCAAGAATATGTAAAAGACAAGAGATATCATCTTTATAGTCTAATCTTAGTTTTCCCTGACTCCACTTGAGAATTCAGAAATTTTCATTTTCAACTCACGATGGCCAAGAGAAGAAAATGACAGAGGAAGTCATCTTATGATTATTAGACAAATCAGAAAATAAATACAAAGAGATAGAAAATAGCATGTCTAGACTCTTTTAAAACTGATGATAGTGACACTGACCATTTAAGTGAAATCTCAGTCATCAGATAACATAATCCTAAATGAATTTTCTCAAATTCATTCAAAGAATCATTTAATTGAACAATATATTTCTAAGGAAAAAAGGAAACAGTATTTTCATCAGTCATTCAACTGAAGGACCTCATTACATTATATTCTGCAACAAGAACTTGGACAATTTCATTATGCTCAAAGGACACATCACAGTATTCTTTCATCTTTTATGATGTTTGTAAACCAAAATTTACTTGATACCAAGAGGTGTATTATGTAATTCATATTAAAACTTCTAATAAAGTTGTTTTCCTATTTATATAAATCAGTAATAAAATAATTACAAGTATAAAAATAGAAAAAGAGTCCATTTGACCCAGATGGTTAATGGTGATGCTTATTTTTCTTAGTATACCAAGAGTTCCTCAAAACTTCAAAGGCGTAAGGCAAAAAAAATTGGTGAGTTTGAGTACAACAAATTTAAAGAGCTCAATATACAATGTACTCGTATAACTCCTGCTCAGTGATGGATACCATGAACAAAGTTAATAAAAGTATGACAAAATGGTAGGAGTTACTTGCAATAAATGAAATCAATAAGACTGGAAGCATGGGAAAATTAGTTTAAAAAAGAAATAATACTAATAGAAAAACAGACAAAGGATTAGAATAATTTCAAAGAGACTCCCAAAAAGCTAACAAGCATATGAAGAAATGCTCAAAATAACTGATGGTACAAGTGAAACAATGAGATATTTCATACTCATTAGACTATCAAAAATGAGAAATGTGGATGCTGCCAAGTGTTTCTGGGACATGAGGATACAAAAATACTCATGCACTCTGCTGAATGTGCAGATTAGTACAACTGTTCTGAATAGCAATTGCGCACTATTTATTCAGTTTAAGTCTACACATACCCTGTGACGTAGCAATTATGCTCTTGGGAATACATATTAAATAAATGCTCACAAAGGTCCATGGAGAACAAGTACAAGAATACTCATTGCAGCATGAGGTAGTGGGGTGCTGAAGACAACCTGTGTAGATCACTGGAAGGCCTAACAGATACACCATTAAGTTTTATGCAGCAGTTAGAAGTAGTGGATTAGATGTACAGATAGGAATATGGGTAATAAGGATAGGAAAGGTAAAAAATTATATAATGACAGATAGGCAGTAGAATCTACTAAACTCCTTTTTATCCCTGAAATATGTTGTATTATAACATAATTACCCTTGAAACACGGTATTCTATACTAGAAGTCAGGTTTATAAACACTGATTTTACTTTTTCTACATTACAAAGTTATAATAATAATTTGTTATTAAGCAGATATGCAGGGATCTTTTCAAAATATATTTTAGACCATTTAATACAAAGAAAGACAGTCAAATAAACACTAAAATTTTGCTTACTTTAGCTCCAACACTGCAACTGCCAGTACTCCCAGTGCTCCCACTTGCAACTCCAGTAAATCTAGCTTCCAATAACTCTTGCCTTCTTGGATCCAGACTATGAAGCTCATCCATTGCACCTATAAAGGAAAAAAAAAAATTATATATATATATATACGTGTGTGTGTGCATATTTATATATAACAAAGACTATATATGTGGTTAGTTGAGATGTCAATAAAAATTTATGAATGAATGGTGCATTCAGATAAAATTAAGACAATTTTTAGAATATCTCCACACATTTATCAAAATATCCTACAACGGATTTCCAACACTTCTGACTGCAACTCACAGAAAGAAACGTATTTTCCAACCAATTCAGTACACAGATATATACATACATATATTTAAAAGTTTCACAGAATACTTAACATTACTACACTGCAGCAAAAAGAATACTTTATAATATCTATTTTCTGGTCTATTCTAGTCCATTAAAAAAAAAAAAAAACAACACTGGTTAAAAGCTGTTAAATAGACTTCATATGCTATCAATGGACCATGGGCCGAGAGCTTGAAAAATACTATTTCTCATAGAGTAAATCTCCTGACTCTACACTTATATAGAATTTTTATATTAAATGGCATTACCACTTAATTATTTTGTTTATGTACACCTAATGACTGACTACATTTTAAACTGGGAAGAACTGTTTTATAATTGTCACATCCTAGGAGATTTTTTGTACAGTGGATAGTTTTAGTTTTAAGGTTTCTATCAGGTAGACAGAACACATACATTTATCAAACAGATTGCTAAAGTAATACCTACTATTAAACAATCACCTGAAGAATGAAGAGGGAAAAATTTAGCAGCCTAATATAATTGTTACTATGCAGACTAAAGCACCACAAATTCTAACTGAAGTTCAATTAAATTCTTAAAAATTATTTTATCTACGTCTGCTAATTCTCTACTGAAAAAATCCTAAAAGTGACAAAAATGAGTGACTCTCAAAGGTAGCAAGGAAGATATTATCAGAATCCAAGATGATGTGGAGAACATTTTCAAACTATATTAGCTCCCTTGTACACACCCTAACATTCTTTTCCTAAAAGTTAACGATTATTCCTATAGATCTTATCTTTTAAAGTTCCCTTTCTTACCTTTCATCTTCTCTGCATAGAGGACTGGATGGTAGTGACCACCCATCCACATTTATTTGCATCCCTGTACCTGAATATACCTTTCCCTGTCCCCTGCTTCTTCCATCTCAGAAAGAATCTCCCTCCAAAAAGCTAAAGCTTCTAACTCTTGCTTTTTATGCCATTCCTTCTTGATATCCAAGAATTCTTTCATTGACATGTACCCCATCTCTCTGGCACCTTCTCCCTCCTTGCCTCTCTGCCCTCATTTATGTCTTTAAAAAAAAATCCACCTTAGCTTAAATGTTATGCTATTAATACTATCATTTAATTCTTTCTATAAACTGGTAATTTATAACCACATCATCCTTAGCATCACCAATGTGTCCAATTTTTTTTCCTGATCCTGCTATTATATCAGAAACTCTGTACTAGTCCTTTATTGGGGGAAAAAATGAAACAAAAATATACAATTCTAGTTCTCACAATTCAACCATACCTTTTGTTTCTCCCCTTGTTCTCTTTTAACTATGAATATCCCCCAAGAGTGAATCCATGGCCAATAGCCAATACTTCCATTCTCTTTCCAGACTAACTGTGGCTTCAAACTTAACTATTCTCAAATCAAACACCTCTTACATGCCAGGTCTGCCATGTCTTAAGATGGGCACTAGAACTTAATATCCTTCATAAAATTCCAGGTATTGCTTTAGAAAAAACCATCAATTCTTCACTGGCACAGGATTTTTTTGAAAACAAATCACATTTTAAAAATAAGTATATGATACTGGCATACAGACAGACATATCTATAAATCAATCGGATAAAATAGCCCAGAAAATAAACCCTTACATGAAATGATTTTCGACAAGAAAACCAAGACCATTCAACGGGGAAAGATCAGTTTTTTCAACAAATGGCGGTGGGAAAATTGGATATCCACATGCAAAAAAATTAAGTTGGACCCTTACTTTATACCATATACAAAAATTAACTCAGAATGGATCAAATATCTGAATGTAAGACCTAAGATTCAATAACTCTTAGAAGAAAACATTGGGAGAAAGCTTCATGACAATGAATTTGGCAATAATTTCTTGGATATGACACCAAAAGCACAGGCAACAAAAGAAAAATTGTTAAGTTGAACTTCATCAAAATTAAAAACTTCATCACAATCAACAGAGTAAAATGACAACCCACAGAATGGAAAAAGAAAATATCAGAAAATCATATATCTGAAAAGATTGATATCTGGAATATATAAAGAACTACAACTCGACAACAAAACAATATCCCACTTTAAAAATGAGCAAAAGACTTGAACAGAAATTGCCCCAAAAAAGACACAGAAATGGCTAATAAGCATGAGAAGATGCTCAACAACATTGATTAAGGAAATGCTAATCAAAACAATGAAATACCACTTCACACTCATCAGACTGACTGTTATCAAAGAAACAAAAATAAGTGCTAGTGAGGATGGAGAAACTGGAACCCTTGTGCACTGGTGGTGGGAGTGTAAAATGGTGCCACCGCTGTGGAAAACAGTATGGAGGTTCCTAAAAAAATGAAACACGGAATTACACATGATCCAGCAATTCCACTTCTCAATATATAACCAATAGAAATGAAAGCAGAAACTCAAACAGATATTTGTACAAACATGTTCATAGCAGCATTATGCACAACAGTCAAAAGGTAGAAGCAATTCAAGTGGTCATGGATAAAATGTGCTATATACACACAACGGAATGTCCAGTGCATGCTACAACATGGAAAAGCTTGAAGATGCTAAGTAAAGTAAGCCAGTCACAAAAGGTGGTTGCTGGAGAATGGGGTGGGGTGGTGGTAGAATGGGAAATCCGTCTAATGGGTACAGCATTTCAGTTGGGAAAGACTTAGTTCTAGAGGTAAATAGTGGCCATGGCAGCACAACAATGTGAATGTACTTAATGTCACTAAACTATACACTTAAAAATGGTTAAAATGGTAAATTTTCTCTTATGTACATTTTACAATTAAAAAAATAATTAAAAAAAATTTTTTAAAATCAATAAATTGGACTTCATCAAAAGTTTAAAATTTTGCTAGTTCAAAAGACATGGTTATAAAATGAAAATACAAGAGATAGGAGAAAATATTTGTAAAGCATATATGTGCTATATATACTAAGCCCACTCTTCAGCTTGGTTAACTGCTAAATGCCACATTTGAATTCTGCAGGGAAAATAAGGACATCAGGCCCTACTTTGACCTGAACCAGCTAATAATATTGTGTTATTTTATTTCTCATTGTTTTTCTCAGACATATACCTTCTTCTAGGACCCCAACCCTCCTCCAAGAGGTCTTAGAGGAAGCTATGTACCAAAGAACAAATGAGTTTCTAAACAATAACTCTTACTAGAGATACCAACAAGGATTCCTTAATCCTTAATACCTTTTAACAAATTTTTAAGACATTTTAAAGAGGCGAGGCAATGTATACAAGAGCCCATGGTATAATTTCTGGCACATAACAGATGCTTAACAAATGTTAATCTTGAATAGTAAGTAGAACCTTGCTACTCAAAATGTAGCCCGTGGTCCAGCAGCAACTGTATCAATTAGGATGCTTATAAGAAATGCAAAACCATGGATCCCTCCACAGACCTACCAAATCAGATTCTGCATCTTAACAAGATCCTCAGGTAATTACTACAAATGAAATTCACACTTGAAAAGCCCTGCTGTAGAACAGGGATCTGCAACTTTTTTCTGTAAAAGGTCTAATCATAAGTATTTTAGTCTTCATATGCCAATAGGAAAAAAATCATGTAGACAGTTATGTAACAAGAGAAAAAACTTCTACAAACTTCTGACAAAATTCAAGATACAATAACAACTGAATAAAATATTTTATAATATAAGTCTACTAAAGAAAAGACTATAATTCTTTTTGAGGGAATAATACCTCACTTAATTGGGGCTTCCATATCATCAAAATCTATTACAAATGCTCATCTATTAATGCTGATCTGTAATGAGATTTTATGTATTTATCTTTGAAAATGTCTTAACAGAAATAGGTACTGCCAAACATTGATATCAACCCACACAAACATGATTTTAATAGAGCATATTCATTACTCAGAAGGCAGTTATATAATTCTATTAGATTCTTCTTTTGATATTTGCTTTTCAGTATGTTATTACACTGCAGATTAATCACTTCCAACTGAAGGTTAGGTAGAAGTTTCTCCACTACATAATTAAATGAGTTTTGATATATGGAAACTTTCTTTGTATTTGCATCAATGTCTGAAAGATGCTGCTGGAACCAGAGTTTGAGGATGGAAAATATGTCCTTGCAAATTCATGTGGGAATGAAGATATAACTTTTTTGACAGCATAAGAAGTATACAGAGTTACCTTGACATTATCTGGGATTCAAACACTGGTTGCCACTGAAATGACTCTACTGCAATCTAAGTTTCACATAAGTACTATTTTGCCTGGTATTTTTGTTGTTGTTGTTAAATTCATTTTAAACATTATCAAGTCTGCAGAAAAAGCTAATTTCCAAAGCTAATCAGTATTTGATTAATAATGGTTGAGGGAAGTCCCTCTTTGTTCAGAAAAGTTTCAGTCTCAGCCTTTAGCTCAAACAATTAAAACACTACCATTGCCACGCCAGTCAGGATATTCAGCCTCTATTTCTAACAAAAACTCAAGTAGCTGATGCTAGTTACATCCATAACGGTGAATAACACACAGTTGGCAGTACTGATTCAACAACACACATGATATTAACAGATTCAAATATTTTCTGCAAAGTACTTACAGATAAATAACACAACAAATAACACAGGCTTTGAACTCCTTACATTTTTACAAGCTTTGTAAATTAATCCAACTAAGCGTTTTTCTGCTCTATACATATTCTCTTACTATCAGTTATAGCACATCTTAGCAGATTCCACTTCAGATTGTACTTAGTGTTTTTCTCAACTTTGAAAATATTCTTGCCTGTAGTCGTTCTTCACAAACTATTCACAGAGGCTAATTTTTCTGCCACTTCAAACTTGGCACTGGTTCTTCGAATAAACAACAACTGAGTAGTATCAATAACATCTGCTGGCTCATCAAGAGCCAAAGAAAACTACTCTAAATCATATGCCTTGTTTTTTAATTGACTATTGATGTTGCTTCAAATGTCTTCAACTCTTAAAATCAACTGTTCTTGCCAGAAAGCTTATAGTCTAAAACAAGTTTCTTTTCTCTGGACATAATTTTTTTGACTGCTGTAATCAAACACAATTTAATTAATTCAACATCAGTAAATGTCTTTCCTTGCTTGGCAAACAAGCCCCTTGGAAACAAATTTCAGTGGAAACCTCATTTTCATTTGTATTTTTATGAAGAAATAAGGCTGTGATGAGATAGTCCATTTTAAGTTTTCTAATTTTTCTGACTGTTGCTTTCCTGAGAGTTGGACATACTTTGGTAAATGATTAGTCTGGTAATTTCAACATATATTGTGTCTTCTATCACAGCTAACATGTCACTGAATAATAAGAACAATATTTTGCTATCTAATTCAATAACGAAATAACTCACACCTTAAAAGCGTGCCACTCAAAGTCTATTTTTCTCTTCTTTCCTTGTTTTTACATGATGATTATGCAGTGGTAATAAATAAATAAATATTCCAGACTGGCAATATATGGGGCACCCAAAATACTCTCAAGTTATAACTGCAGCATTGAAATTTGTAGTGCACCAAACAGCAGTTCGAGGTGATGAGAATGCCATATATGGTTTGTCACAACCACTCAGCTCTGCCACTGTAACGCAAAAGCGGCTAATTGTGTTCCAATTAGACTTTATTTATGGACACAGAAATTTGAATTTCACATGTCGCAAGCATTATCCTTCTTTTGATTTTTTTAACCATGTAAAAACATAAAAATAAGTAGTCTGTTGACTCCTGTTCTAGAAAGTAGACTTCAAAGATTTCGATCTTTTATGGACTCAAACTGTCATTTCTGGCACATACTTATCAAAAAATCCAGTCTTTAATTACAAGAGGTGGAATTCTCTGAGGAAAAAGTAATTTCACCATAATTTATTAAATGCTTTATTATATAACAAGTCTTTATACTTTTGAAAAATTATGAAAGTCACTATAAAGACTATAACCATTCTTAAAGAATACCTCATTTCAAAATACAACTACCTACCTGTCTTCTAATTATACTACTATTACTAAACTGTTCCCAAGATTTACAAATGTAAATCTAAAATTTCATATAAAATATATAACAAGGTATGTCACTACTCAAATTAGGTATCAATCACATACTATATGAGAAGAAAATTTTAGGGAAACATAAAGGACACAATTTGATCCATTAAAGCAGTTTGTTATGCCCCATTCTAATAGCATTTTTTCTCTCTCCCTGTGTCTTTCAGACATACACACACACTCATATACTCACTCAATAAATGTTAGCTATTATAAAAGTACAGAAAGGTAGCAAGGATGATATATTTGGACATATTAGTTCTGGCTAGTCAACATTACAGTTATACTACCTTCACTTATTATAAGGAATCATTTTTCATTATATAATTTTTAGTTGCCTTAGGTCTTCATCTTCCTTGACAGTCAAAACAAAATCAAAATATACCTCAAAAATATGCTTTTAAAATGTTAATACCAGTTACCAAAAAGTAAAAAAAAAAGGAGTTTGCTCACTATGACCTTTCTAGTAGTAGATTCAACTGCTTACTGAGCCATCACCTCAGTTTTAAATTTGAAACTTCCTGAATTCTGAAATATTTTAAATCATCACAGATATTGTTACTTTCATATTACATCTGATAAGCTGATTTATACAAAACAGTTGGTTTTTCTTCTAATAATACTTCTCATATTACACCTGATAAGGCAGAGAACAACCCTTTTATTAAAACAGAAACACCATGATAAAGTTAAGAAATTATTTCACACGATAAAATACTCCATTTAAATCATTCCTTTTCATTAGTTTTTTAATACACTTGAAAAGTATAGAAAACAAACAAAATTCAAGGAGTCTACACTTTTTTGAGACAGAGTCTCACTCTGTTGCCCAGGCTAGAGTGCTGTGCCATCAGCCTCACTCACAGCAACCTCAAACTCCTGGGCTTCAGGGATCCTTCTGCCTCAGCCTCCCAAGTAGCTGGGACTATAGGCACGCACCACCATGCCCGACTAATTTTTATATACATATTTTAGTTGGCCAATTAATTTCCTACTATTTATAGTAGAGACGGGGTCTCACCCCATCTGGTTTCTAACTCTTATTCTTGAGCAATCTGCCCACCTTGGCCTCCCAGAGTGCTACGATTACAGGCGTGAGCCACCATGCCTGGCCTAGTCCACACTGTTTATAACACTCTAGAACTACTTCTGACTCTTATGTTGAAACATCCATCTTAACATGGTTAATAAACAGAACATACCTATTTTCACTGACAGTGTTTTGTATCATATATTTAACAAACATAGCTATTATTTTTGTTGACTACATTCCATTCCATTACACAGTTTGATTCTCTACTTTAAAATCAAATATTCTAATTTGGGGACAGTTAAATGAACATGTTAAATGAGCTATCACAAAACCAGCCCAATTTCTTTATTTTCTAACAACCCTTCCCTCACATGAATTTAATAAAAACATTTCCTACATTTTTCTAATGATTTTAGATATTATCACTTAGAATATAATCCATTTACAATTTAAATGTATATACCTACAATTTTTTCCAAACGAATATGTCATAATTTCTCACTAATTCAACCTTTCCCCACTGATTTGAAAGATATCTCTGGTCATCTACCATATTCCATACAAATATGGGTGTGTTTTGTACTTTATTCTGTTTCACTAAACTATTTCTGAACCGTATCTATCCATCCACACATACAAATATATATGTGTTACATATACATATAAACACACACACACACAGACACGCACGCACGCACACACACACTCTGTCTCCCCCCACTCCCAAAAAGAGTAAGCATAGAACACTAGGCCTCCAAATCTAGTCCATATGTTCAATTATATAAACCTGTGGTAAACAGACCAGTCTGACCTATTAATAGAATCACACTTTTGTTGTAATCCTCACAGCAAAGGATCCAGATAAACTGAAACCAACTTATTCATATAAGGAGGTACAGCTTGCACCAGAGGTAAAGCATATTATTCCTGCTTCTCTATACTGTCATGACCTTAGAAAACAAGAGTAATTTAACTACAATTTTACTCTTAGTAACAGAAAATAATGTCCGGTAACTAATTTTTCTTTCATAAAAAAGAAAAAAAACAGACACAGATAGAAAAGTTACACAAGTTTGGCCAAATTCCTTAACCTCTCCATATTTCACCTTCCTTACATATATAATGTAGACAATAAAAGTACATACCTTATAGAGTTATTAAAGTAAAATAAGTTTATATGAAGGATTTTGAATGATACCTGTCACTTAGCATTGAACACGTGCATGCTAAAATATAAGTGCTCAATAAATACTAGCATGTATTAATATAATATATACGATATAGGCCCCTTTCCAGCTTTTGCCCTAGGGTTAGAAGTTCCTGGTAAGGAGAATGATATATACTTCCATGCCTAATTTCTTTATGTTAATATAGTAATATAACTAACCAGCTCCTCTTCCTCTAGCCTTAAATTTTCACACTCTGTGTATTTTGATACAGCTTATATCCACTCTGAGTATCTCCATCTCAAAAGGAAGGTCCAGAAGAAGAGTGTATGTGGGTGCATGTGCACACATGCATGGCAGAGAACGACGCAGAGAGAAAAACAGAGAGAGAGCATGCACTTGATCCTGCAGGAAAAAAGAATGTTCTCCAGGAAAACTCCCAAACAGGAATATGGTAAAACCTGACCTTCTCCTCACTACTAGAAAGTCAACTGGTATCCTGTCTTTAACCTAAGCACTAATTACCCAAGAATCATTTTAAGTTGCATGCCTATTTTTCCTAAGTAAAATAGGTGCTTGTTGAAATAACAATACAGAAATATAAAAGCAAAAAGTACCAATACTCCCGTCTCCCAAAATCCCACTCCTCCAAAATAACCATTTAACATGTACCTTAAAAATGACAGTGATGACTTACTGCCCTGCAGTACTCCTTCTTGTCCTATTCTTCTATCCTAATAATGGAGGGTAAAAGGGCCACAACAGTTTTTATTTCTTACAGTCCATTTAGAGCAGGCAAGTCTTTGACCAGAAAGGAAACTACATGTACTATATATAAGTTGTCCAAGCTGCAAACTATTTACATATTAAAGCACAACCCAAAATAATGTATTATAATAAACAAGGGTAAAATATTCTAAATGTTCTTACAGTGATTTCAATATAATCATTATTTTATCAACATCATCTCTACCATATTCTCACAAGACCCCTAAAATGGATTTCTGTGGACATTCATGTAATAATATAGCTAGCTGTATGTAGGGTTAAGAACATGGGCCTTCTGGTCAGACTGCCTGAGTTCAAATCCCAGCTCTGCCAATGACCTCTTCATTGTAAACTCCTGGTAATAACAGTCTCCCTCATAGAGTTGTTCACAGGTAGGTCACAGGATTAACTCACAAAGGTGAATTAAATGAGATAATACATGTAAGCTATTGGCAGGTTCCTGAACTATATAGTCTCAATAATTTTACTATTATTAAGTCCCAGAAAAATAAGCAAGTTGCCCAAAATTGCATGCCAAGTGAATTATGTGAGAAAATAATACAAGGATCATATTAGCAGACAGTAGAGCATTCCAATATACTCACTTTCTACTTGTCTAACCTAAACCTTCAAATAAGAAGAAAAGAATAAACTTTCATCCACAGAATTTCCAATAAAACAGAATATTCTGCTTAGGAAACCTACCTGTTCTGCATGTCCACATAAACATGATTAACACAAATTATCCTGCCTGATGAAAATAAAAACAATCTTTAACCATCACTCAAAAAACAAATTTTTTAAATTTTAATTATTTCTATTACCTGCAACCTTAATGGAAACACCAACCTGTAACTTTAGATAAATATATAGTACAAGCTAAGTAACTCACTTTGAATGAAAGATGAAAAATTTTGATTTTTATGAAGTTACAGATATTCAACCATTTTTTATCTATAAAATAGATTCAAATGGTTCAACTTAATACACAATGACCAGAATTGCCTATGTATAATCAGTCCCCTAGTGTCTTCACAAATCATTATAACTGCCATTTTTGGACAGTATTCTGTGATTCAAAGAAATTATGAGTCACACTATTCTCATATCTTTTATTTGTATATTAATCTAAAAGCTGCCAAAACAGAGTGGCAGATGCAAAGTCATATGCCTGGTTGGCCCTCAAATTTATACCACAGTCTTCTGGCAAGTCTATACAGTCATTTAAAAATACCGACTTATACCAAAATTTCTTTCAATTCAAATAACTTTCTGATTTACTATTTCTTTTCCAATACCAATTTATTTGCCTTATGAACAGAAAGATGTGTATCTTTCTAAAAAGAAAGAAGACATTTCACTTCTGTACCTTTTTATCCTTGGTCATGTTCCCATGGTAAAGAAAAAATACAAAATTGCAAAAACTCAGAGCCAAAAAAAATCCCACCCACAGCCCTAATACTCAAAGATAACCAATGTCAACATTCTGGTTTATTTTCTTCCACTCTTTTTTGTTTTGCATTTTTTTCCAACAAGTAAAATGATACTTTATACAGTAGTATAAATCACCCAAATCCTATACATAGGATCCAGTAGAATAAATCCTGGCATTCAAAGATGTTTTCACATTCACAATTGCAACCATTTTGCATAAAACCCTGAAAGTTCATGACATGATAAATTTGTTATTTTCTGAAATACCACTGAAAAGGAAGAACTTCCATAAAATCTCCATCCATCTGATTCTCAGTTTGGGTTTGCTTTTCATTATAGATAGTCATATATCCAGAAAGTCATAAAGTTATGCTAACACCCCTCCATCAAAAAAAGTTTTATTTTTGAAAAATATTTCCCCCGAATAAACCCAATAATGTTACTGATGAAAATGGCAATAGCAGTTCTTTGCCATACAAAACAAGCTTCAGATAAATTATAAACTTATGTATTCATACAAGCTCATTGCCATGTTAACACTAGTATCCTAATAATATAATGGAGTGCAGTTATGTTTTAATGAAATTTACTATATTTCTTTATAAATAACTGTTTTCTAAAATTAAAAGCCTAAAATGAACACAAACTGTTAAAACTGATAGTTGTCAAAGCTGTGAGATGGGTACACTATAGTCCATTGTCATATTTACTCTACTTCAATAAACTTTCTTTTTTTTTTTTTTCTTTGAGACAGGTTCTCACTCTGTTGCCTGGGCTAAAGTGCAGTGGGATCATAGTTCACTGCAACCTTAAACTCTTGGGCTCAAAGATCATCCTGCCTTATCCTCCTGAGTAGCCGGGACTACAGGGTGTGCCACCGCACTCAGCTAAATTTTCTGTTTTTTGTAGAGATGGGATCTTCACTCTTGCTCAGGCTTTTGTCTCAAATTCCTAGCTCACTATCTCTGGTCCTACTTCAATAAACTTTTGAAAAAGTCCATAACAAAACCTAACAAGTTTTCCCTTAACAACTTTTTATATTTTCCTAAATTTTGGTGACGGAATTTGTGTTTTAAGAACATTCACAAATTTCAAAATTAGGAAAATGGCCTAGCAGTCATTATTACTGTCAAGATTTCACACTGATTACTATTTTGTATCCTATCTTTCTCCAATTACACAAAAGCAATGTCCACGTTATGTTTTCATGAACATTATTTTCATGGCTACCTAATATTCCATTAAATGAATTTATAGTAAAATACCTCTGATGTTTCAAGTGGTTTCTAATTCCTTGCTATTAAAAACAGTGCTGTAACAAACACTTAGTACTTGAAATGTTTTACCCGAATTTAGGAATATTTCCTTAAAAAAATGATTCCCAAAGCATGGTGGGAAAGATATGTAACATCAGTGGTATTTCTCTCTCACTAGCCCATCCCGCAATCTCCATCCAGAGTCAACAGGTATCAGTACAGAAAGAGTTAATATAGCAGGCCTGAGGCTATCTTCAGAAATGCTGGCCAGCAAAGAAATTCCTTTCTCTAAGTAATAAGGGTGGTTTCACTGTGCCTAGACTGTTATGACCTTTCAACAACACAGGTTTGAATTGCAAGGATTCACTTATACACATATTTTTTTAATATATTGGAAATTTTTCTTGGAGATTTGCAATAATTTGAAAAAACTCTCAAATGAACCTAGAAATATTTTAAAAATTAAGCAAAATGTATGTCATGAATATATAAAATATGTGTAGATATAGTCTAGTTTATCATTTAATACCAAAAAACATACACAAATTGATTTTAAAAGTTAAAATTTATCAAAACTTACACAAATACACTGTACATGGCACCAGTCAAGAGAAATGTAAACAAATATAAAGATACACTATTAAATCATAACTGCATAAAATTAACTATAGTACATTCTGTACTGTTGTAATAATTACATAGCTACCTCCTGTTGCTATTATGGTGAACTCAAGTGTTGTGAGTATCCGTGTAAAATGCCACATGACCCCCATCATCTCTGCATGAGCATGACTCATCAACTCTCCATATCACAGTAAAAAGTGATCTCTTGTGATTCCCACATATTTTTCACTGTGTTTAGTACAATAATGTAAACCTTGAATAACACCAGGGGACCCATACAAAGTGCCATTAGCAATGTTGGAAATGCTCCTAAGAAGCAAAGTTATGAGAAAGGTTACATTACAAGAAAAGGTTGATTTGCTTGATATGTAGATTGAGGTCTGCAGCAACGGCTGCCCACCATTTCAGACAGATAATTCACTTTGTAAACAGATAATACAAACTTACATTACTGTCAAATATAGTACAGTACTATAAATGTATTTTCTCTTATGATTTTAACATTTTCTTTTCTCTAGCTTACTTTAAGAATACAGTATATAATACATAACATATAAAATATGTTAATCAACTGTTCACATTATTGGCAAGGCTTCCAATCAATGGTAGGCTATTAGTTTGGGGAGAGTTTTAGAGGAATTAAAAGTTATACCTGGATTTTCTAATGCTTCAGGGGTTGGTGTCCCTAACCCCCCATGTTGTTAAAGGGTCAACTATAATATGGTATATGGTGAACACATGCGTTCTTCTGGAATTGTGGTACATGCTGGGAAACAGTGACGCCAAAAAAACCTTGGGTGCAGTCTTTGATGGGCTTCCCTGGGCAGACGCATCACACACATGCTGCTGCATTTCACTGCTAAGAGAAGAGTAAGCTCTGTGTGACCTCTCTGGTGAGGGGAAAAAACACAAGTAAGCCTGCACATTGATTCCTCAAGACTCCACCTATCCTTTTTTCCCTTATGATTTGGCTGTGAAACCTTACTACGTCACTGTAATATCAGCCATGGGTACAACTATGTGCTATGTTCCATGAGTCCCATGAGCAAATCTCCAAATATGTCAGGTGGTGGCCTTAGGGACACTTGACAAAGTACCTGAAGCACATTCAGCCTGCTAAGACCACTCCAAGTCAGGCTGACAGAACACTCGATCACTAGTGAGGTACCATAGGCAAGAACTAGTGTCTGCTCTGCTATTGGAGGTTACAGAGTATCCAGGTAAGTCAATTTCATACATCTTCCACTATCAAGACAAGCTTATTCTTCGTAGTTTTCAAACTCCGGGGCAGACAAAGTCATTAAATCTGCAGCTGTATCTATCAGCCAGCATAGCTCCTCTCACTGGAATACAAGATCCAATAGAACAAGAATATTTTCGGTGTTAATTATTCACCGAAATACCAAGGTGTCTGAAAGAGTGCCCAGCTCATGTTAGAATATCAATATTTCTTGAATGATTAAATGAATACTTTCAGGCATCTCAAAACTCACAAACTGAATAAATCTGATCTAACGCTTACTGTAGGAAAATCAAATTAAAAATCGGCAACAAAAAGACATCTAGAATAAAATCTGTATGTCTGAAAATTAATATACTTCTAAATAACTCATGGATCAAAGAAGAAATCATGGAAATCATAGAGTGTTTTGATCTGAAATACACACACACATACATACATATATACATAAACATACACACACATAACAAAACTAGGGGAAGAACACTGTTGAATTATACACTTTAAAATAGTTAACTGTGTGTTATGTAAATAATACCTTGATTTTTAAAAAGGCAAAAAAGCTTGAGGGAAGACACTAAATCCATGCTTTCAGAACCTTATAGCCTCAAATACTAATACATATACATGGTAGGGGAGCTGAAAATGTTAAGAGCTAAGCATTTGTCACAAAAGTCTAGAAAAAGAACAGCAAATTAAACCCAAAGAAAGCTGAAGAAGGGAAACAAAAACTAGAACAAAAATCAAGTAAATAGAAATAAAGTAGAAAGAATTAACAAAGCTAAAAGTCGGTTCCTCAAAAAGACTAATAAAGTGGTAAGACTGATAAAGAAAAAGAGACAAGATACAGAAACAACCTGGAATGAAAAAAAAGGATATCACTATAGATCCTACGTACATTAGAAAGATCACAAGGAACTATTACACTTTTATGCAAACACATTTGAAATTCTAGATAAAACATACAAAATTCCTAGAAAAAACAATTTACCAAAACTGATAAGAAAATTGAAGAGACCTAAGATAGTACAGAATTGACACTTAAAACTTCTCCACAGAAAAAACACTAGGTCTAGATGGCTTCACCAGTGAATTCTACCAAAAGTCAAAGAAACTATAACATCCTTCTTACATAAATTCTTTGAGATAACAGTAAAAGAAAATGCACTTCTCATTTTTATGTAGCTAGTGTTAGTTACAAACCTCTCCTGTTCATAAATGTAGATGCAAAACTACTAAACAAAAGATCACAAAGAAATTCCACGAATGCAAGGTTGGTTTAATACTTAAAGAGCAATAATGTACTTCATTCACCATGTTAAAAAAAAATCTGGAGAAAAGTTAAATGATTATCTAAAACAGATGCATTAGTATTCAATAAAATTCAACATCCACTCATAATATAAACAACCAAAACCTGGTGACTAGGAACAGAAATGAATTTCCACGATCTGAGAAGGGATATATCCAAAATGCCTATACACTAAATTGTGAAATACTTCTAAAATTTAGCAACAAGATCCCACTATAAACAATCTATTCAACACTGTACTAGTGGTCATGGTTATTACAATAAGGCTAAAAACATAAAATAAGTACAAGGATAAGAAAAGACTAAATTATAATATTCATAGGCCACATATTCATAGAAAATACAAATGATCTAATTGAGATAAATTAACAAAATTATAAACAAGGTTACTGGTTACCAAGTCAATACCATTATGAATATCAGTTAACAATATCATTACAAAAATCAATTGCATTTCTACATATAAACAAATAGAAAAGTTAAAAAGAGATACCATTTACAATCACATCAAAAACTACAAAAACACCAACTAAGAATTAAAAAATTATGCAATATCATTATAGAGAAAGTTATGAAATTATTATTGAAATGATGAAGGGAATACACTATATATATGGATTGGAACTCTCACAATTGTAAAGAAATGGCTAAGTGTGGTGGCTCATGCCTGTAATTCTAGCACTCTGGGAGGCCAAGGCGAGCAGATTGTTTGAGCTTAGCAGTTCAAGACCAGCCTGAGCAAGAGAGAGATCTCATCTCTACTAAAAAAAAAATAGAAAGAAATGTAGCTGGACAACTAGCCAGACATGGTGGCACATGCCTGTAGTCCCAGCCTAGGAAGCTGAGGCAGGAGGATTGCTTAAGCGCAGGAGTTTGAGGTTGCTGTGAACTAGGCTGCCCTCTAGCCCAGGCAACAGAGTGAGACTCTGTCTCAAAAAAAAAAAGAAAAGAAAAAGAAATGACCTATAGACTCAGTGTAATCTCAATCAAACCACCAACACATTGGTTTTTTTGTTTTGTTTTGTTTTGTTTTGAGACAGAGTCTCACTGTGTTGCCTGGGCTAGACTGCCGTGGTATCAGCCTAGCTCACAGCAACCTCAAACTCCTGGGCTCAATGGATCCATCTGTCTCAGCCTCCTGAGTAGCTAGCTGGGACTACAGGCATGCGCCACCGTGCCCAGCTAATTTTTTCTATATATATTTTTAGTTGGCCAATTAATTTCTTTCTATTTTTAGTAGAAACGGGGTCTCGCTCTTGCTCAGGCTGGTTTTGAACTCCTGACTTTGAGTGATCCTCCCGCCTCAGCCTCCCAGAGTGCTAGAATTACAGGCGTGAGCCACCGCGCTCAACCAACATTGTTTTTGTAGAACTTCCAATAGCCAAAAATAGCCACGACAATCTTGAAGAAAATCAATAAAGTGTGTATTAATTTCCTATTGTTGCCCTAACAATTACCACAAACTTAGCAGCTTAAAATAACCATTTATTATCTCTAGTTTCCGCAGGTCAGAAATCCCAACACAGCCTGGCTCTCAGCTTGTTCTCCGCTTAGAGTTTCACAAGGATGAAATCAAGGTGTCAGCCAATCTGTGTTCCTGTCTAGACGTCCTTGGGGAGAATGTGTTTCCAAGGTTCATTCAGGATGTTGGCAAAATTCGGTTCTAAGTAACTGTAGGGCTGAAGTCCCCATTTCCTTACTACCCATCAAGTAGGGGTTGGTCTCAGTTTCTAGAGGCCACCTACATTCCAACTCAAAGTCATCAGCAAGTCAAGTTTTTTCATGCTTTGGAGTCCAACCTCTCTGACCTCTCCTTCTGCTGCATCTCTTTTCTGATTTCTGCTTTTTAAGAGTTCCTGTGATTACACTGAGTCCACCAGTGAAGATCATCTCACTATTTTAAGGTCTGTGAATTAGAAACCTTAATTACATCTAATAAAATCCTATCCCAGCAGTATCTAGATTAGTATTCAACTGAATCATCTAGGGACAGAAATCTTGAGGGAACATCTTTAAAATTCTGCCTATCAAAAATAGGAAAACTTATTTTATTGCCTATCAAGTTTATTATAAAGCTACAGTAATTGAGACATACAATACTGACACAACAACTGCAAGAACAAACAAATGATATAGGATATAGAGCACAGAGGCCAGGCATGGTGGCTCATGCCTGTAATCCTTGCACTCCGGGATGCCGAGGCAGGAGACTTGTTTGAGATCAGGAGTTCAAGACCAGCCTGAGCAAGAGTGAGACCCCATCTCTATCAGAGGAGAGGGAGAGGAGAGGGAGAGGGAGAGAAGAGCCAGGCAACTAAAAATAGAAACAAAAACTTAGCCACACATGATGGCAAGCACCTGTAGGCCCAGCTACTTGGGAGGCTGAGGCAGGAGGATAGCTTGAGCCCAAGAGTTTGAGGTTGCTGTGAACTAAGCTGTAGAGCACAGAAACAGATCCGGACACTTGATTTACAAAAAAGGCAGCACTACAAAACATTAAGGATGAACAATTTTTTCAGTAAACAGTGCCAGAATATGATAGCCATATGGAAATGAAACTTACTCCTACCATACACCATACAGAAAAATCAATTTCAGAAGGATTATAGACCTAAGTGTGAAAAGTGTAATAATGATACTAATAATATTTCTGAAATACACCGTATGAGGGTGGGACGTGAGAAGCTCAGTGGCATGAGAAGCTCAGTGAACCATCTCTCCACTGAAACAAGCATTTTAAAATGAAAATTATTTTTTCTTTATTACCTATAATATTTAAGGAGGTGAGAACAGCAAGTGTCTGACATGTAAGCCAAAAGCCACTCCCATTTCCACCCCCTCAACTCTGTGACAGAATTTCTATACCAGGCAGGTGCTCTGGGAGCTCCCCAGCTCCCATGCTGGAACTACAGTTTCGCTCTAGGAGAAAAAAACTGCCAATATCTCTCACCACCCTCCCCGCAGCGCCCACTTCCATGTTGCGAAAGCTCTATTCCAGACAAGCATGGATGAGGAGACTGGGGCTCCCTTTCCCCCAACCAAGCCCTACTTTTTGTTCTTGATCTCCGTTTGAGAAAGAATAACCCCCACTCTTAAGGCAGAAGCTGTACCTCAGGTATGGCAGGGTAAAAATGCTGGGTCCCAACCACTCACTGGTAAGACAGTGGTTCTTTAACAGGAGAGGCAAGCTGAGAAGAATAGGGATACCACCCCTGCCCACCGTCTCACTCCTAGAGCAGTGATGACACTTCAGAAGTGATTTCCTGCCTCCACCTCCAGCTCCACTGAAGCAAGGTAGAGGTTCTGCTGAAGGGGGTACAAGGAGGAAGCATAGGAACAGAAAGCTCTGTAGCTCCATCTAAGACAATTGACTATATTTAGAACAGATTAGAGAAGTTCATTCCTAAAGGCATTGTCAAAAACCATGGGGATCTAGGGAGTAAATAACTAAAAGCTGCAGGTTCCATAATAGTAATAGCAAAAAGCTGCAGAGCAGCTAAAAGTTTTAATAGAGAAAACTAGGCAAGAAAGGTAGTAAGAGCCCTCTTGAAATAAGCATAAGACTAAATGACTGGCAACACTAATAAGCTTCTGCAAAGAGGTCTCACTTTAATGTGTTATGGAACAATTTTTACCCCAGGAAGTTGGTGAAAACAATAAAGCAAAGAGCAAGCAATTAATGGAGGCTGACAGCTGGGTATGAAAGCAATAGAGGCAGACCAGGAAAAAAATCTTAGTGGAGAGATCAGGGAAAGAGATGATCAAACAGAGCAGGCATCTGATCAGGGAGACTGTGCACATACTCAAAATAGCATCCTCTGAGAAGCAACAACAGAAGCTGTACACTGTTGAGGAAACAGACTTCATTGAACTATTCCAGCCAAGTCACTAAACAAATAAGCAAACAAATAACAGCAAAAATTCTTGGAGGGTAAGGTATCCATCTGCAGAGTTGCTATATTATCTAGTGTTCAGTTTTCAATCAAATACTTTGAGACATTCCAAGAAACAGAAAAGTGTAACTCATACACAGGGAAAAAACGCAGGCAATAGAAACTGCCTTTGAGAGGGCCCAGATGTTGGATTCAACAGACACAGAATTCAAGCAGCTATTATAATTATATTCAAAGACCTAAAGGAAGCCATGTTTAAAGAATTAAAGGAAGGTTTGATGACAAAGTTTCATCAAATAAAGAATATCAATAAAAAGAATTATAAAAAATAAATGTAAATTCTGAAGTTGAAATGTATAACAACTGAAATTAAATATTCCCTTGAGAGGCTGAACAGTAGATTGGAACTGGCAAAAGAATCAGAATCAGTTCTGGGTATATCAGAGAGTAATTAAATATACATGAATAACAGGCTGGACGTGATGGCTCACCCCTGTAATCCCAGCACTCTGGGAGGCCAAGGCAGGAATATCACTTGAGGTCAGGAGTTCGAGATCAGCCTCAGCAAGATCAAGACCCCCATCTCTACTAAAAATAGAAAAAGTAGCCAAGCAACTAAAAATAGAAATAAAAAAACTTAGTTGGGGTCAGTGGCTTGAGCCCAGGAGTTTGAGGTTGCCATGGGCTGAGGTTGCCGTAAGCTAAGCTGCCGCCACAACACTCTAGCCCAGGCAACAGAGTAAGACTCTTGTCAGTCAATCAATCAATCAATCTACATGAAAAAAAAAATGTGTGCCAGCAAACATAACTGCATAAATAATTATAAAAGATAGTATAACTGCACAGTCTTTCTTAACTGATTTAAAAAGCAACAGCACATGTGTATGTAACTGGGCCTACAACGTATATTATATTGACAATAATAGCACAAAGAAGGCAGATGGAGTAACTTTATTGGAGTAAGGAAATGACATCAGATGATAAATTGAATCTACAGGAAACAACAAAGAAAAACAAAAATAATAAATAAGGTTAGTACAGCAAACTATAAATATGTAGTTTCGTCTTAGTTTTTCTTTCTTAGTTTCCTTTCTTAATTTATTCAAAGGACATAAAATTATATACAGTAGTAATCATAAAAATATTCTTTGGGTTTGCAATATATAGCAATATGTAACAAAAAAGGACAGGATATAAGAGAGCTATATAGCAGTGAAGTTTCTAAATATCATTGTAATAAAGTTAGTATAAATCTGAACTAGAATCTGATAAGATATATAATATAGGCCGGGTGTGGTGGCTCACACCTGTAATCTCTGGGAGGCCGAGGCGGGTGGATTGCTTGAGGTCAGAAATTGGAAACCAGCCTGAGCAAGAGCAAGACCCTATCTCTACTATAAATAGAAAGAAATTAATTGGTCAACTAATACATATATAAAAAATTAGCCAGGCATGGTGGCGCATGCCTGTAGTCCCAGCTACTGGGGAGGCTGAGGCAGTAGGATTGCTTGAGCCCAGGAGTTGGAGGTGGCTGTGAGCTAGGCTGATACCACGGCACTCACTCTAGCCTGGGCAACAAAGCGAGACTCTGTCTCAAAAACAAAAAAATATGATAAGCTACATAATATAAACCCTAAGCAATCACTAAGAAAATAACTCAAAAAAGTTTTAAAATCATAATCAGTAAAGAAATGAAAATGTTATACTAGAAAATATTCATTTAATGCAAAAGAGTAAAGGAGGAAGAGAGACAAAAGAGACATGAGACAATATAGAAAACAAAATGGCAGACATAAATTTAACCATATAGTAACATTAAATACAAATGGATGAAATAATACACTCAAGAAGCAGAGATTGTCAGATTGGATTCAAAAAGAATAAGATTCAACCAAATGCTTTCTGCAGAGGACATGTTTTAGATTCAAAGATACAAACAGGATGAAAGCAAATGGATGAAAAAACACACCATGCTAACAGCAATCATAAAAGAGCTGGAATGAATATATTAATACCAGACATACTTGAAAATATAACAATTATAAACATATATGTACCTTATAACATAGATGTACCTTATGAGTCCCAAAATGAAGCAAAACTGACAGACAATCCCACAACAATAGTTGGGAGACTTTGATACCCTATTTTCAATAATGAATAGAAACAGCTAGGCAACAGATCAACAAGGAAATAGAAGACAAACACTATATACCAACTAAACCTAATAAACATCTAGAGAATACTCTACCCAACAACAGAAAATATATTTTTCTGAAAAAACACACATGGAACATTCTCCAAGATAGACCATATATGCTAGACCACAAAACAAGATCAAATTAAAAAGGACTAAAAGTATACAAAGTACGTTCTCTGAACCCAATGGAATTAGAAATCAGTAACAGAAAAAAATTGGAAAATTCACAAATATGTAGAAATTAACATAAACCTAAGTAACAAATAGGACAAAAGAAATTAAAAGGGAAATTTAAAAATATTTCAGATGAATAAAAACAAAAATACAACATATCAAAACTAACAGAATGATCTAAATCAGTGCTTAGAGGGAAATTTACATCCTTAAATGCATATATTAAGAAGAAGGATGGGCACATGGCTCATGCCTGTAAACCTGGCACTTTGGGAGGCCAAGGTGGGAAGATCGCTTGAGGCCACGAGTTCGGAACCAGCCTGAACAAGAGTAAGAAGAAGAGTGAGACCCCATCTATGCAAAAAATAGAATAATTAGCTGGGTGTGGTAGTGTGGGCCTGTAGTCCCAGCTACTCAGGAGGTTGAGGCAGGAGAATGGCTTGAGCTCAGGAGTCTGACACTGCAGTGAGCTATGATCGTGCACTCTAGCCTGGGCAACAGAGTTGAGACCCTGTCTCGAAAAACCAAAACAAAAAACCCTAAACTTTGATGAGAAAAAAAGGATAGAACACAACCACATACACACTCACTCTCTCTCTCTCTCTCTCTGTCTCCCCTAAAACAGACCGTTCACCTAAATGCCTGACAATTACTATCCAACAACAATTACAGCAAATTCACAGATTACCCCCTAGATTAGGGGTCAGCAATTACACTCCAGCCTGGGTGACAGAGCAAGACTCTGTTTCCACAAAAAAAAAAGACAAATAAGCAAAAGATTTGAACAGGCACTTCACAAAAGGTATCCAAAAGACCAATAAGCTTTATTTTTAAAAACTGATAAAAACATCTTTAGTCATCAGAAAAATGAAAATTAAAACTACAAATTAGGCCGGGCGCGGTGGCTCACACCTGTAATCCTAGCAATCTGGGAGGCCGAGGCGGGCGGATTGCTCAAGGTCAGGAGTTCAAAACCAGCCTGAGCGAGACCCCGTCTCTACTATAAAAATAGAAAGAAATTAATTGGCCAACTAATATATATATAAAAAAATTAGCCGGGCATGGTGGCGCATGCCTGTAGTCCCAGCTACTCGGGAGGCTGAGGCAGCAAGATTGCTCGAGCCCAGGAGTTTGAGGTTGCTGTGAGCTAGGCTGACGCCACGGCACTCACTCTAGCCTGGGCAACAAAGTGAGACTCT
>VSMD01135773.1:0-14546 GCA_008750895.1 Mirza zaza | reverse complement strand
GGTGTGTGTGGGGTGCCTGGTGTGTGTGGCGTGCATGGTGTGTGTGGTGTGCATGGTGTGTGTGGCGTGCATGGTATGTGTGGGCGTGCCTGGTGTGTGTAGTGTGCCTGGTGTGTGTGGCGTGCCTGGTGTGTGTGGCGTGCATGGTGTGTGTGCATGAGGGGGTGTGTGCATCTTGAGTTTACTGTAGAGCCTCTAGCCAGCCAGAGAGACATGGAGACTGTGGCAGGAGTGTGGTCAGGAAGGCATGGTCCCTGGGGACGATGCCACCAGCAGGGCTGTGCCCTCTTTGATGGCTTTACAAGACTCTCTTCAGAGGGAGAGGGTGCCTAAGAATTTCCCAGGCCAGACGTGCCACCCAAAGCTGCCGGCAGCCGCCTGCAAGCCCTCCCCTGGGGCCCTGTGGGCTTTCTTCAAAGGGGAAGATGATTGCAGGGACCTGAGGGGAACTCTGCCTCTGGCTGGCCGGGGACCTCCCGTCTGGCTGTGTGGACCGGGGAGAGGAAAGCCAAGAGCTGAGCCTCAAGTCCTGCCTCCTACAACTGAGGACAGCTCACCCCTGCTGAATGATGGAGTTGTTGGCCTCCCTCTCCTCCCCCACCCCTTTGCCTTCTCTGTTCCCTGCCTGGAACTCTGGCCCATAAATTGGGGCTTGCAGGGTTGTTCCTGGACATCCCAGGGGTTTTAGTTTTCTTTCTCTCCTCAGTTGGGTCTTCCATTCATCTCCCACCTGAACTCTTGGTCCCACGGCCTGGCTGATCTTCAAATGCTCACCACCACAGGAAATTAGCTCACACATTGCTCCATTTAGTTGATTGTCTACCTCCTTTCCTTTCTGGAAAGTGTCACCTTAAAAGTAGGATTATGTATGTTCTGTAACCCTCATGCCTCAGAACAATGCCCGGGACATACTAGGGTTCAATAAATACACACCAAAAAAATAACCCAGCAATATATATAAAGAGTGTGTAAAAACATCCCCTGTTGTGAGATGTTATCTATAAATGTTTATTTAGCCCATGCCCCATTACATAAATAAGCTGTGTGATTTATTTTTTTCTTTTCATTACAAAAAAAAGTATAAAACAGATTTTTAAGTGACCTAATAATTGGTCTATTCGAAAAGTGTAGCATCCAGTAGTCAAAACTCTCATTGCAACAGGAATGTAGCTAACTATGAACACATCAACAAGAGAGAAAGAGAGAGAGAGAGGGAAGGAAAGGCCATGTGCCAGGAGAGAGAAAAACACCATGAGGCCTGGGCAACCCGAGGCTCCTTCTCTGCCCTAATCCAGATCAACATCCCAGCCCAAATGTCCAAGAGCTAAAAGACAGGACCCAACATAAAGCTCCCTTCCCATGGAGATGGGGAGAGGGGACCACCATAGAGTGTCCCTAAAATAGAAGTAGGTGGAGGCCTTCTCAGCTGCGGCCGGCTGGCATTCCACAGACTCACTTAACAGTGGCCCGATAAGCTAAATAAAGGTTGTTCTGTGGCCAGCTCAGAGCCAGGGGTGGAGAAAGCTCTTAATTACAGCTGATGCTGTGGGGTGGAGCCCTATCCGCAGCCTCCGCCCCACGCTGCAGGAAGCCGAGGTTGAGAGTGAGTCCCCCAGGGACCTCTGTGAGGCTGCGGAGATGCAGGAGCTGGCATGGAGGCACTTCCCCAGACATGCCCAAGGCCAAGGGGACACTGAGCCACCAGTGCCCGGACAGACCTTAGGGGAGGCCACTGCAGAGGTCATGGAGAGCAGGACACCTGAAGTGCATCTCTGATAACATCACCACGTGTCGTTGTTGCTGCCCTTGTTACTCCACTCGCATGTCTGCAGATATCCTTTCTCAGCTATAAAATGAAGATAATGATTTCTTCAAGTTAATTCCAATCATTTACTCAACGAACAGCCCCTGGTCACCATGAATGAGCCAGGCTTGTGCCAGGCACTGGGTAGGGCTTAATAGTTACACACCCAGCAGGGCTGCAGAGCCACAGGTGGGTCACCCATGTCTTCTATACACTGTAACCCTCTGCGCTGGGGCACAGGCCAGGTGCCCAGGACACAGTGATGAGAGAAAGGACTCACACTCTCAGGCAGCAGATTCTGAGCGAGTGAACAGTCCCATGCCATGTCCGCTGGGATCTTGGATGGGGAATTCAGCCCCTTCATACCCCAGCTCCATTAGCCACAAAATAGGAAGAACCAGAAAACACACTTAGAGGGGCTAAGTGGTAAGACTTCAACAAAATGATGGATTTGAAGATGCTTCCTAAACATCATAACTTCCTAGTAAGAACTCAGGACTAGAGGTCAAAAGCAGTAGGAGAAACTCCCACTCACTCCTTGCCAGCTGGCATCTCTAGGGAGCAGCCCAAGTTCTCTAATCCTCTAACTGTGGTCACCTCAGTGACGGACCAGAAGCATCGCCGTGTAAGCTCCAACACAAGAGTGCTGCATACGTTAACCCTGGCACGTGTAAGCATGGAGAGTAAGTTGTAAATGTGCGAGACGAAAATAAGCTACTAGCACTAAACTATCCTATCTATAGACCTGACTTAGGTGGCAGAATTGCAGCCGGGGTTCTAACAAAGCTCTCGGCAGACTGTGGAATGGAGGCAGCCTGAGGTCCTGAGAAGCAGAAGGATGGGTGAGGCCCATGGATGACCCAGGAGCATCTGGACAAGGGAGAGTCTTCTCCAATGGCCACAGCTAGAGGAATTCAGCCCAACCCCAGACCTCGTCCTGTTTCATGCCACACCCTTCCCTGCTCACCTGGTCACTCTCAGCTGGGCTTCCAGACCAGATCTGCTTCTGCTCACAGATCTCAGCCCCAGACACTGCCCCTCACTCCCTACGCTTTGGCTCCAGATCCAGATTCCTCTCTGAAGGTAGCCCCTGGGAGCCTGCTGCCCTCAGAGCTGTCCTTCCTCCCTCCTGTGGCCAAGCTAGATGGAAAGTGCATGGGTTTTGGAGGCCACCAGAGCTCAGTTCATCATGGCCAGCTCAGCACCACAGGAGAAGGAGAAGGAGAGGAAGAGGAAGGAGAGGGAGGAAGAGGAGGGTGGGGAGATGGTAATGACTGTTATTATGGATTAAGCACACCCTATATTAGGTACACTGCATATATTAATTATAACTTTGTTATATGTGTCCAGGGATAGAAATAATGTTTACTTATATGTGAGAAAGCTAAAATTCATGGAAATCAGGTAGTGTGCTAAAAATCATACATATAATAATAAGTCTAAGGGCCAAGAATTTGAGATTCAACATCCATTGTTCTTACACCACCAACCCTCACCCCTGCCACCCGCAGCCCCACCCCACCTGGCTGCCCGACACACCTGCAGCTGTCATTTCACCTCTAGGGAAGCAACAGCCAAAAGAAAATGGGAGCCACACAGGTCATGTTAAATTTTCATTAAACACACACACACACACACACACATAGGAGAAACTGATTTTACTAACACATTGCATTTAACCCTAATTTTCTAAACTATGATTTCAATGAGTGATAAATATAAAACAATTCATGACATGTTTCACTTTCTTTTTCCAGATTTCCTATAAAATTTCCTATTACACTTTCTATAAAATCCAGTGTGTATATTACCTTTGTGGCACTTCTCACTTTGGACCACCCCGTTTCCAGTGCTCAATACATGCACGTGTTGGACAGCACAGGCCAGAGTGTCTGTGTCCTGTGTGTAAAGTGTCAGTGTCCACACCACCTCACAGGGCCGGGTAAGGATGGAGTGGGACCGTGCAAAGCCAAGTGCTGTCCATTTGGTGCCCAGCAAACAGCAGACTCCCTCAATCCTATTCAGCTCAAGTAGAGTCGGGTCAAGGTCCTTCTCTTCCCCATCTGTCTCGCCATAGGGAGTAAGGGATTTTTTTGTTTTGTTTTTTTTAATTGAGAGACGGAGTCTGGCTATGTTGCCCGGGCTGGTCTAGAACTCCTGGCCTCAAGTGGTGTTCCTGCCTCAGCCTTCCAACCGAGTAGCTGGGACTATAGGTGTGCACTACCCTATCCCACTAGAGGCAATATTTTTGGCATGATTCAGCCTATCCCAGCCAACCTGACTTTTCTAGACCTGCAGCAACCTTCAAATTCTGACCGTTAGTATCTGCTCACCAGAATATGGACACATTATTTGTTATCGTCAGCTATAAGTTCAGGTTTGCTGAATGTTCTTACTCTTCGCAGCTATGGGAGTGAAATAGACCACTGCCAAGTACTTCTAATGTGCACATCACAACAGAAGCACAGAATTGTCAGACATTTTCCCTTGATTTCCTTTAAACAATATGTAGGAGCTCATCCTTCATACTAGGGTCTGTTCTAGGCACTGAGGTGCCACAGGGAATAGACTGGTGAAGCTATATCCTTGTGTGTATATACAGACATGAAGCACCTAAACTTACACACACACATACACACATAATTACACACTCAGTTGTGTAATTGTCTGCCACATTCCTGGTGCACCAAGTAAACAAGAGTTTCGTAAGGACAAAGAGAATGCCAGATCCATCGCTGCATCCTGGGCACCTGGCCTGTGATTCAGTGCAGAAAAATCACTCAATGTGTGTTTGTCAAATGAATGAATGAATGGATTGATCAAACTGAATTAATGTTTGATACAATGCATGGTCGTTGAATGAATGAGTGGACTAGATTGAATCTAATGGCTGCTATAACATTAACACATAGCTGTTGAATGAATGAATGCCAGAATAAATGGGTTGGACCAAATTAAATGATTACTACATCAAAAAAGTCTGATAGCATTAGTCTGTGATTTTCCAGATCGCCAATCTGAAGCCCCTACTCAGAGCAGCTCCTACTCAGGCGAAGCCCCTGCGGGAATCTTCCGTGTGCCAAGAGATTTCTGGTGTTTGATTTAATCCTGCTAGCTGCTTTCCAATATGTTACTGTTAGCTCTTTTGTTTTGCTTTGTTTCTAATTGAAGCCCTTGTGAGGGGATTTCATTGTGTTTGTCACCAGAATAGACCAGGCCCTCTTCCTCTCACAGCTGTATTTACAAAACGGGTTCCCTTCAGATAACTGAGCACTAACTCTTACTTCTATTTTTGGCATTTGAAGAAGCCTGTCTGTAGAGAATCCATTTTGTTCTTGATGTTATCATGATGGATGTGTGCTGATCTGGGCCGGCCTGTGTCAGTTCCCCTTTCTCATGGTAAGAGGTCCCCCAGTTTCCCTCCACGTACCAAACCCCTTTCCTTGAGGGAGCTGAGGTGGTAACTCACTCCACTCCCCAATTGTTAGACAAGGTTGCAGTTCAACCATTCATCTATTTCCACTCCTAGACTAGCGATTGGTCTAGGAACAGTCACATGACCTGCCCTACTCCAATCAGGGTGAAGGCCAGGCCTGGGGGGGTGGGCAATCTCTCCCCTGCGTGTGCACACCCACGTGGCTCTGAGAGTCACTGAGAGTGTCTTGCATTAGCATCCCCAGGTTCCCCCCTGCAAGGCCACTCTCTCCTCTGCCCTGCTCCCAGCTCCAGGAGGCTGGCTGCCGTGACCACATCATTGGCTGGTGTCAGATGAGGTCAGGCTAAGGGAAGGCAAGGCCAGGCAGGAGGACAGGGCGCAGGGGCTTCCTCCTTGCTTTCCCCCTGCCTGAGTGCTATGGTCTGTAGGAGTCTGTGTCCTCATGACTGAGGGTCCTTCAGGGCTGCCCAATCAGCCCTGGTGGATTCCAGCAACACACTCCATGCTTCTCTGGGCTGGCTCCTACCAGTGTTAGCTCCTGCCTGCCTCAGTGTCCCTCACTGATCTCAGCCTTGTCTAAACAGAGTCTTCATCAAAGTCTTGTCACTGAAACCTGTGTACTGCTGGCACCCTGGCATGTGAGTCTGCCAGAACAGAGTTAATGCCAAGACAGGGAACCTAGAAATGGAGAGAGTGTGATGGGTTCTGCTTTTACCATTCAAAGATGTCTGACCTCTGGGCTTTACCATCCCAGGGGAAAATAAGTTTGGTATTTTTCTCAAGCCATTTACAGTGGAGTTTTCCATTGCCTGTCCTCTAAAGCCTCATCCCTGACTTGGAATCAGGGATGGTGATCGTGAGTCCTATGTTCTGTAGGTGCAGAGGGAGGAGGCTAGTGCATGTAGGCTGAAGGCCTGGAGCCTGTTCTCTTCCCTGCTATCTAGTAACTGGACGGCACGTCCTAGGGACTTGGCCCCTCTGCGGCTGTCTCTGCCATTCTCAGAGCTGTCCCCTAGGCATGGAGAAGCTTCAATTTCTAGATTCAGACTGGTTCTGTTGAGATCCATAACCAACCTGCACCAAGGCTGGCAGGATGGCATAGAACCAGTGGGTAGGGCCTGGAAGCAGGTTTACTTCCCTGGGCCCTGCATCAAAGTGTTCTGGGATGATGGCTGGGAGTTCTCTGTCCCTGGGCTACCACAGTAGATTTCTGCCTCGTGGCTGGGGCTGTGACCCTGTGCCTGGATCTTGACAGACCATATTGGTACTCAGGGTACACCTAGATCAATTCCTTAGCCCTAGCCCTTCCTGGGCTGCACCCTCTCAGTTCCCATTCCCAGCCTGGCCCCACTCCGCCTCTGGCAGACTGCTGAGCCCCACTGTGCTCTCTGGGTGCCAATTTCCTCCTTTGTAAAATGGGCCTAGTCAGCAATGAGGGGTCCCTCCTGACATACCATTCTCTGAATCTTCCCATCATTCTTGTAAAGGGCCTTCCTTTTTCCTGCTATCTAGCCATGTTCCATTCCCTACAGGCATCTGAGTACATCATGCCCCTGCATAAAACCCTCCAATGTCCTCCCCTTAGTGCACAAGGCCTCCTTTGTGGGGACCCTGACAATCTGGCAAGGCCCAGAAACCCCCACTCCCCTCCTTCACCCGTGCCACATGGGTCCATCATAGTTCATTGACTGTGTTGTGGCATTCCTCAATCCCATGCCATCTCACCCTGCTGTTCATGCTGGTCCTCCTTAATGGCCTAAGCATCACCTCCAGGAAGCCCTCCCTCATTCTCGACATCACCAGCCACCACAACCACACAAGGACCCAGCCCATGACACTCTACTGGTACCTTTATTCCAGTTAACCTTCACAGTATCACCTTCCTTTTATGTGTCCTGCCTTCTAGACTATAAGCACGCTAAGGGCAGGTGCTGGGTCTTCTCTTTTTCTATAACCCCAGAAATCAGCACAAGGCCACACAAAAAGTAGATCCCCAATACGTATCTGTTGAATAAATAAGTGGAGATTAAAAGAGTCGACACAGAGTAAAGAGCCCTATTGTGGTACAAAGGCCAAAGCCACCCCAGTTCCTGGAATGGGTTAGCCGTCTGCTCACAGGGCTGCAAGCTAGACCCATCTCCAGGACCAGGCCCCTGCCTGCCTGCTGAGTCACTTGAAGCTGCCCCTACCCTACCAGGCCTCCCGCCACCACACCAGGTCCCTGAGGCCTTCCCTGCCCCTGGCCAAATTGTCACCCAGCCAGGGGCTGTTCAGTCCCCAGCAGTGATGAGCAAAATAAGAGGTTGAGACTCTGCTCCCAGCACCCACCTCCCTCAAAGCACAAACCCTGCTGGTCCTGGAGGGGAAACAATCCCTTTGTCACCCAAGAAGGAAAAATACCATTTCAATGCAATGGGCGGATGCAGAAGCTAGAGAAAGGATGGAGATGAGAAACCCACTCCATGCTTCCTGTCCTGGAGAGAGGGCTATCCTCAGAATGACCCCATTAGGAGCCAGGAGGTCAGACTTTCAGGTCAGAGCCCTGAAGGCCATGTGCTCTCTGCCTCCCCTCCCTGTCTCCAGGCACAATCAATAGATTCCAGACAAGTAAGTTAGAGACCATAGGTTATCTCAGAGGGCACTAGGTCACAGCACGTGGCCTCTGGGACAAACAGCCTCTGACCGTCTCTAAACGACTGACTCTAGGTGGCAGGTACAGTTCACAGAGCCTGTAAGTGCCCGTTTTCTTGCATGATCTCTTATCACAACCGCTTGGGAGACCCTACTATGTGCCAGACTTCCAAGAGAGCTTTGCACGCACTGGCGCTAACTTCAACAGCTCTGGCCGATAAGCAGAGGATGTTCCCATCTCGGAGATGCAGATGAGACTCTGAGACATTTCGTCACCAAGTATCTCACGGTTGGGATGGGGATTTAGAAGCCAACTCTCTGTAATCCCAAAGCCCTTTCCACATCTGACCCCTACCTCTGCCCCAGGAAGGGAGGAGACAGCCATGTCCCTTGATGGCAGGCACGTGCGAGGAGTGGGGGTGCTACTAGGTTCACTGTGTACTGGAACCCAGAAAGGGCGGGCTCTTAGCCTCTGCACCTGCCACCTGCCAGGCCTCCCCCAGCGGCTGCATCGCCCCGTTGCCCAGGTCCCCTGCCCTCCGACGGCACTCACTTTCACACAGGCGGCGTCTCAGCTTGCCGCGGATCTTGTCGATGGCGTTGAAGTCGGACACGTGGAAGACGTGGGCGGACTTGGGCTCCGAGGCGATCTCGTCCAGCTCCTCCTTCAGCGCCTCGCCCACGCCCACGGCGAAGAGGCGGATGCCGGCGCGGTGGGCGGCCGCCGCAGCGTCCAGCACCAGGTCCTGGCTGCGGCCATCCGTCAGGAGAATGGCCACCTGCTTGAAGGCGCGGTCCCCAGGGCGGCCGCCGACCCGCGCCGAGAAGCTGCGGCTGGTGATGTAGCGCAGCGCGTCGCCCGTGTTGGTGTTGCCCCCGTGGTACACGATGCGCCGCGCGGCCGCCTTGACCTCCTCGCGGGACCCAAAGTGGCCCAGCTCGAAGGCCGTGGTGGGCCGGTCGCTGTAGCGCACGACGCCCACGCGGGTGCGGTCGGGCCCCACCTCAAAGGTGTCCACCAGGTTGGCCACCCACTGCCGCACCTTCTCAAAGTCCTCCTTGCCCACGCTGGAAGAGGTGTCCAAGAGGAAGACCAGATCGTAGTGGACGGTTTTGCAACCTGCAGGGATGAGAGAAAGGGTGGGTAGGGCACATGGGCCTGGAAAGGGCATCGCCCTTGGGCCGAAAGCCGTGGTCACAGGGTCCTGCCCTGCCTCTCACTGACTGGGGACCTTGGGCTGCCTGAACCCTCTGAGCCTCAGTTTCCTAACCTCACATGGCAATAATGACAAGTTTTCTCCATGGGTGCTGTGAGGTTCAACTGACAATATATCATATTACATTAAAATGATTACCATCCATGGAGCACTGCTGTGCATCAATCTCTTTGATTTTGATTAAAAAGTCGCTTCATTTTTTTTCCATTATTTTTAAACATAGTACAAATAATGCTATGCATAGTACTCATTTCAGAAAAGGCAATCAAAAAATGTTTTCAATGCTCCTATTCCCATCTACTCGCAGGTAAACACTGTTAAACCATGGGGTATACACTTGATTATTTTCTGTTTCCATACAGTTATTGATGGAAAGGGGACTCTATCAGACACAGTGATCTATATGCTGTTTTCCCTATATCTAGTGATATACTGGAAACCCATTTCCAATCTGATATCACAGGTGTCTCCATGGCTGCAGAGTCCTCTGCTCCGAGGAATGTGACTGACTTAGCCAGTGCCCACTTGCTGAATATTTAAACAGTTCACAGTATTTTACCATTAAAAATCATATTAAATATATCCCATTCATTTATTTTACATATGAATTCATAGATGTTCTATATGCTTTATGAATATATGTATAATTGCATAATATAAATTTTATATGAACTATTAGTATATGATGCTTTTGATTAAAACAAATAAGGCAGCATATAATTAATTTCTCATCCTCACAGCAACCCTGTGCAAGGAGCTCCTCATCAATTTTACAATTAGGATAATATGAGGAAAACAGTTTTCCCAACTCTAAAGTGCTTCGCAAATCTACAAGGAAACCATCAAAAGCTCTAGTCTTGACACTTCCAGAATATCAATAGTAGAAGCTTCCTAGGCCCCTAGGAACACCTGGCACAAACATTTGGCTGATATTAGTAAAATATAACAAAACAAAACACAAAAAGCCCCACTTTGTTAAAATATCAGATTAGAAAAGGTAAATGGGACTGGTAGTCACCAGGGTGCATGAGAGTTTAAGGAGAATGCATTTGTGTACTCAACCAGTGGTGGTAGGATTTGTCACACTCTTTCTCAGGGGTTTCAGAGCCTCATATCAGAGGATATCTTTTTATCCACCAATTTCAAAGTTAGTGATTTACCCCAAGCAATCAATCAGATAAATGGGAGAAAAAAGATATACAGGAAAGTTCACAGTAGCATGACCAAGAAAATCCTGGAGACAACCTCTACACTCACCCACGTGGAATTAAAGGAAAGATCACTATGTATTCACAGAGCGCAACCTAGCCTTGAACTTGATTGCTGTAAATATGTATCTATATTTACCAACATGGATACATTTTCCAATATAGTGTTGAGTGGGAAAAGCTGTTTATAAAACATTATGTATAACATGGTAGAATTTTTGGAAAGGAAACCTGTGCTCTTGTGTGTCTGTGTGTATAATTGTGTATGCATGAGAGAAACCACAAGGGAAATACTGTTTACCTCTGGCAAGCAGAACTAGGAGTGGGTTTCATTATTCAGTTTTCTGCTTTTATATGGGCAAGCAATAAATTAAGTTTAAAAAAAAAAGAAAAAGGAAAACACTAAAGCTGTATGTACTACACACACACACATACACACACACACAATATTCCCCTATCTGGCCTGCGCCAATTTCACTCTTGAATATTCCACACCTACCTTTCCCTCTAGCTTTCAAAATCCAAGTTACACTCTGCATGTTGAGCACTGAGTGACATCCCAGCCTTAGTAGGACTGATTCCCTAACAGGATTAGAGCTTTTGGAGTGTGTTTGCCCAGATGTGTGGACTCAGAGATAATTCCTGGGGAGTTTTTCTCCTTGACACAAAAGGTCATTCTTTTGTCCTTGGGACAATAATGTCCCAGCCTGTTCAGGATAATTGCCACTGAGGGCCAGACAGGCCCCGGCCTGTGGGCTGTAATCCTAAAGCAAATTTGTTTTAAGGCTACAGAAGCTTCATTTGTTCAGGAGGCCTCCCCAAGAGGCCCTTTTGAGCTCTGCGAACATTTTCTCCCAGAGGCCGGGGAACAGACTGGATTCCAGTGTGACATGGAGAGAAGAGACTTTCACCAGGGCCCGATGACTGCTTCCCTCCGATGCTGTTTTCCACTCTGTGAAATGAGGGCATGGAAGAGATGGCCACTTGGGAAATTGATAATCCTGTGCATCAACTGTGCATTTGGGGTTGGCTCAATGGACACAGAAATCCCATATTCCTTGCGTGTAAAATGGGATATCCACAATTATTCCAGCCAGCCAGGCTTTAAGAGTCTCAGGCAAAGAAAAACACACGAGAGAACTTCGTAAAATCAATAAAGAAATAGTATCAGTTTTTTTGAGGACTAGGGAAAAAGGTTTTAGAACCTCATTTCTTGTGTTCTCTCAGCCTCACCTGCCATGGGCTTTGGGCCTCTCTTTACCACAGTTCCTCATCTGTAAAATGGGAGCATCATTTTACACTCCAGATCTAGTGAAGGGCTCTCTCTCTGCTGCCCTGTGGGCAGCCCATGAGTATGTACTGAGGTCCCCAGTGTGTAAGCTCTGTGCTGGGTGTTGGCCACACAGACTGGCTTATGTTCTGGACTCCTGTTTCACATCTCAGCCCTGACTGGTGCCTTCTCCCACAGCAGGGACCCACGGACAGGAGAGTAAAGCCATCCTGTGCTGTCTCAACCTTGCCTTCCCTTGGCCTTCCCTTCTCCAGCAAACTTTCCCAGCTCCTTGCTCTACCGTATAGGCAGGTTTTTCTCACTGTCCTGGACACCTTTTCTGGCTGAACTATAGTGTGTTTATTTCTCCCTGGAACATGTCCCAAAGCCTTCACAGAGCAGGACGAGACAACCAGGTCCTAAGCCCTGCCCTCTACCCAGGTCCCAACCCTGCACAGAGAACACGTTACACAGCTGATCCGGACGTGTGTTAAGGCAGCTGATCCTCATTCATTCTCTCTCCCTCTCGCTCTCTCTCTCACACACACTCACACCCACAATGACACTATCGCCCACGTTCACACACACTCCCCCACACACTCTCACACTCCCTCACACATTCTCTCTTTCTCACACATGCACAGGCCCTTGCTGGACAGCTGGTTATCACATACACAATTGGATTCCTGACACTCTCTCTCACAGAGTCAGACGTGAGCTCACCCGCAGGCACACATGCACGCCCCACACTCGCACACGCAGGGACAGGCGCACTGACTGCTCGGTCCCCAGGGTGGCGCAGCCTGCGATGGCCCCACCTGCCCGCTGGGCCTGGCAGCCGCCGTCCCCAGCCCACAGCAGCAGCATCCAGAGCAGGCAGGCCACAGCGTTCCCTCCAAGGCTGGCCATGGCTCTCTTCTTCTCGGGGACAAGCATTTCTTGGCCAGGAAGAAACGCCGTTGGGGTCTACCGGAGCATTGCCTGTGTGGAGAAAGACACGTCTCTAGTGAGGGACTCTCAAGCGGAAAGGCCATACGGAGCAACCTCTGGGCCCCTCCCGGGAGGAACTCCCCAAGAGCGGGAGGAACCGCTCTTCCTTCCTCAGACCCAGCTGTTCACAGAGCCAAGAGGGTGACCCTCTAAAGAGCAAGCCCAATGTCACCTCCCCTCCATTTATTCACCCATCTACCCCTCGGTGCTGCCAACTGGCAGGTGCATTTCCAGGACCTGCTAGGCCCTAGGGTAGGACTTGGGGTTGCAGACAGGAGTAGGAGAGGGACTTGGGGCTTGAGGATGCCGCAGCCCCATCCTGCCTGATGCCCTTCCACAATGCCATCCTCATCCCCTACTGAATTTGGCACACAGGCCTGCCATGACCTGCCCAGCCCTGTCCAGCCCGTCCCCTCACCTCTCCCCAGTCCCCCATCGGGCTGCATTTCCTAGCAGTTTCCCACTGTCACCATGTTCTGCAACTCATCCTTGCCTCTATGGAAGCTTTTCCCTGTGCTTGAAGTCCCCACACCCACCCTGAGGTCCCCTTGCAGTGCTCAGCTCAGATGTCCCCTTGCAGATAGTCTTTCCCCCCCACCCCCAACACCTTGCCCCCTGCTGGCTGAGGGGCCGCCACTCAGCTGTCTCCACAGGAAGCCTGAGCACCCCTTCTGTGAGTGGTGGGCTGCTACTTTAATAATCCATTTGCCTACTGTCTTCCCCGTGAACTTCGTGATCCAAGCTGACTTCACTCACCGACCTAATGGATCAGAGACCCGTACACAAGGTCAGTAACTAGCTATGAGTGAAGAGAAAGAATGAAGAATTGAATTGGTCAAAGGATCCCCAAACCTCAGTTTTGCAATGGTTGGGACATTATCTCAAAGGCAGTCATGCAAGCAATCATCATAAGGGTTATTCTGATTCAAATAATAAGTGAATACTTATTTTAGATTTTAATAAACAGAAAAAATATTAAGCAGGTGGCAAGGCAGTAAGTTGAAAGCAAGCTTATTTACTGTTTTCAAAGTGCCGGTCTGACGCAGGCATTCACAGTGATCAACAGGAAGACTACGGAGGACCAGGGAACTGCATCCCACGGGTGGGCGAGTCCACTGCAGTGGAGCCACAGACCACCACAGTGCCCAGCAGGGGACTTGCAAACTTAAAAACCACAGAGGAGGAGGAATGAACTTATGGGTGAATGCCTGTGTATATATGTGGGTATCTCTCTTGTTATGACATTTTTCTGAAGTATGTTGACATTTCAGCTTTTCATCAATGGCAATCTAAAAGAACTTAAAATGTTCCAGTGACTCAGAAAAGAACCTCCACAAACCTGGAGATCCACAGGGCTGTGCCCAATGACAAACACAGGTGAGCCAGTCTCTGGAGTCTCCCCCTCCACATGCACCCAGGTGCATGCATGCACACACACACATGCACACATACATACACACACACACACATAAGGGAAGCAAGCTGAAGGCACTTGCATGTTTGCAGTCAGCTATCTGAGCCTTCTCCCCTGCAGGGACCCTGCCCACCCACTCCCCCTCATGCCACAACCCACCCTCCCATCACTGGAATTCCTTGTGGCTCTCAGGACACACTCTGCCACCCTGTTCTCTGTGCAGGTTGCAGCCCTTTCCTGACATACCCTCCCCCAGCTTGGCCTTAGGGTGGCGGAGCCTATCTAGTTTCAATCAGTTCTTACAACTCTCTGTGGGGTAGCTGTGGTCATTTCCATTCTACAGAGTATAACTGATCTCAGCCAGAAGTAATTTGCCCAATGTCACACTCCAGTAGAGGTGGAACAGGGATTGGACATCCTGTAAGCAGCCAACACAGTGCTCCAAGGTAAGTCAGACCCCTGGTCTACACTGAGTCTAGACATCCCTGATGTAGCAACCTGCAATCCCTCAGCCACTGGAGAGCCATGCCTGGAGAGACACCACCACCTCCCAATGAGCCAGGCCCTCATGCCCTG
>VSMD01135772.1:0-44746 GCA_008750895.1 Mirza zaza | reverse complement strand
TTTTTTTGAGACAGAGTCTCACTTTGTTGCCCAGGCTAGAGTGAGTGTCGTGGTGTCAGCCTAGCTCACAGCAACCTCAAACTCCTGGGCTCAAGTGATCCTCCTGCCTCAGCCTCTCAAGTAGCTGGGACTACAGGCATGTGCCACCATGCCCGGCTAATTTTTTCTCTATATATATTAATTGGCCAATTAATTTCTTTCTATTTATAGTAGAGACGGGGTCTCGCTCTTGCTCAGGCTGGTTTCGAACTCCTGACCTCGAGCAATCTGCCTGCCTCGGCCTCCCAGAGTGCTAGGATTACAGGCGTGAGCCACTGTGTCTGGCCAATTTTTTTTTTTAAATTAGCTACGCGTGGTGGTGCATGCCTGTAGTCCCAGTTACTCGGGAGGCTAAGGCTGGAGGATGACTTGAGCTCAGGAATTCAAGGCTGCAGTGAGCTATGATGGTGCTGCCACTGCATTCCACCCTGGGTGACAGAGCAAGACCCCATCTCAAAAAGAAAAAAACCAACCAAACATCCCGGGCACATTAGATGAATGAGGACAAGAAAAGGCTGTCTCATGAGCAAAGCAGTTAGGAATGGGACGGGTCAGAGTGGGAGTTGAACAGGTATCGAAGACCCCTTTTCTCAGCTGAGTCAAAGCTCTCAGAAGTTCCTTAACCCTCCCCCTCCCCATCTTCTAGCTTTTTCTGCAACATTTACTGCGGAAGATAACCCCAAAGAGGGGCATATGGGTAGGACCTTGGACAGCACCAACAGCAGGCCGCCCTGGCAGATCTGTGCCCGAGAAGCGCAGCAGGGACAGGGTTTAAACCAGTGGCTGCAGCCCACTCTCAGGGGACCTCCAGAGAGGCAGTGTCCCAAGATGAGTGTAACAAAGCCCAGGCTTCATTTCTCAGGGACAGGGAGGGCCCACAAGTAAAATGCAGTACTTAGACATCGCCAATCCTGAGGGTATCTAGGAGTGTTCTGTGATGTGCTTCACTTTGGTGTGACGGTGACAAACAGCAGAGACTTCAGAATCGTGTGAACTCAGCTCACGCTCCTCTGTGAGACTATGGGCTGGTCGCTGAGCTCTTACAGGCTCAGTTTCCTTATCTGACAAAAAGGGAACAATACCAACTTCAAAGGAGAGATGTGGGAACTTGAGAAAAGCTCCCGCCCTTCAATACCTGGCACTTCACAGGTGCTAAATAGACATTGGTTTCTCCTCCCTCTTTCCTGACCAGCGAGCCCCAGGGCTTTGCAGCTGGACACACAAGATCTAATGAGCCAGCTTCTGCGGCTGCATCAGGGTCTCCCAAGCTTGGTGCCACAGACATTTTGAGTCAGATCATTCTCTGCTGTGGGGGAGGGGCTGTCCTGTGCACTGTGGGATGTTTAGCGGCAGCCCTGGCCTCCACCCACTAGCTATAAGAAACACTGTCCCCCAGTTTTGACAACCAAAAACGTCTCCATTCATTGCCTACTGTCCCTGGAGTTGGGGAATCAGGTGAAATCCCCCAGTAGAGCAGCACAAGATCAGAGGTGCAAGGCAGCCCGCCAGCGGGTAGCAGGACCAGGCATCGAGTTGGAGGGGAGGCGGAGCCCCAGTGAAGACGTGACAACAGGCCCTATGGCAGCCGCTCTGCACGAAACCCCTGCAGGTACTTTACCCAGGAACAGAATTAGTTTCTTGAAGTTAACAGGTTCTCCCAGGCTTCCTTCCCACCCCGACAACCTGCAACTGATTCCCCTAAATAGGCACAACTAGGGCCCCCTTTCCTTGGTGATCTGCTAAAAAAAGACTGTGTTCTTCTCACAGGTAACCAAGCTCCGCCGCTGGCCACACAGAGGACAAGAAGCAAGGAAACTGCCGTACAGAAGATGCGGGACATTCAGGCAGTCACTCTGCCCAGAAGGGCGGGACGTTTGGCTGGTCAAAGAGGCCCCGCTAGAGGACAGGCCCCTTCCACACAGAGGAAGAGGCAGGCTACTCGTGGGTGCTGGGGGCTGTTCCAACGAACCCATTTCTCAGGGGCCACATTCTGCAGGGGACCTCAGTCAAACCTGCGGGGGCTACTTGTCCTAAGGCCTGGTGCTGGAGCTGCCCTGGTGCTACCGGGTTGAGTGCCACCCCCACCTTGCTCCCGTGTGAGGCAGACGCGTGCACTGCAGACCGCTCCGCCCCGAAGGTTTCAGACGTGCAATGGGCCACGTGTTACCCGGGGATGTTTTGGCCCAGAAACAAATTAGTTCCCATCTTATTTAAACATCAGATTTTACACCAAGATGTGGGTTTCTGCCACCTCTTGAAAAGTTCAAAGACTTTTTCTGGGAACTTGTGGTTCCATGTTGCAAGAATCAACTGGGTGAGCGGTGGCTGATCCCTTGAGACGGGGCCACGAGCTCCACTCCACACCACTCCCCGTTGTCACCTCAGTGCTTTATTCACTTAGGTGACCTGCCTGGGCCCTACGGGCACCTGGGTTTGCCCCGGCTGGCAGAGGCAAACCTGGAGCGTTTGCTCTGTCACTGCTGGATGGGAGCTGCATCCGTCAACAAGGTGCCGGGAGGTCACAGAAGCGGGATGGGGGCCCTCCCGCCGGCGGGCGTACTCCAATTAGGGGTGTCAGTCCCGGCAGGGCAGTGCCTCCTTCCCGTAAATAACGCCTGGTTAGTAACAATGAGGGTAGGACAGCAAGGAACAGTGACAAACGGCTACAGTGGCAGAAAGGGGCTTCCCCTCTAATTCGTACAGGTCTGTCCGTGGTCACTTCGCGCTGGGGCAACATCAGCGTTTCGCCTCCCGTGGTGTCCAAATAAGCATCAACATATCAGCAAAGTGGCCAGAGACTCCACAAGCTCAAACGGCCTCCATGATCTGTTACCCCAGGACCCAAAGGGCCACAGGTACTGGCCTCACAGTCACCAGAGCTGGTGTTCCGGGCAGAAGCTACATACTACGCGAAGTGCTCTGCATCAGAATCAGCTGCCCTGTTTTGCAAAACAGTCCCCAGGCCTCAGACAGCTGCCAGTTCCAGAATCCGGTTTGCTCAGAGAGAGAGCCCTGCCCGGCAAGGGCGGCTGCATTTCTAAGCGGAACTGTTCGGATGACCCTGTCCCCGCTGGAGACGTGACTCGGGCTGGGGCTCGCAAAGGCGCCACTGCTTCCCCTTGGCTGCCCTCGATGACTTGCTCGCGGCACTCTGCCCACGGACGAGGGTGACAGGGAGGCCACCACAGCCGTGCTGTGCCACCTGCTCCAACTTGGCAGTGGCAAAGGACAGCTTGCTATTCTCAATGCTCTGGGACTAGGTGTTAATTCTGCAGCTCCTCACGCAGAGGAGGGCTTCTTTGGGAAACACCTGCTCCCCTGGAAAGTCTGACCTGCCTCCCCTCCTTCGGCCTTGCTGCTCTAGGCCCCGCCCACGTCCCCGGCTTCCTTGCTGACCGTCACCTCTTCTCGCTCCCCCCTCTCCTTGGGCACCCACCTCCATAACCTCTGAGCTTCCGCAATCCTGTCCCAAAGAGCACTTCCAGACTGCTGAAAGAGGTGACTCTTTGGGATTTCAGATGGCCAAGTCAAGATTCCCGGGAGTTCTCGGGAATTCCCCAGATCGTAATGCTATTCTTAACCTGTCGCCGGCGTTCTTCACACTTGTTATCATAGAAACCCAAGATGAGTTGCTCAATAAGTAACAGATATGAAGTTAGGCAGTATTTACGAAGACCTGCGGCCTACAGTGAATATTCAAACGCTGGTGGGCGCCGCTAGAACGCGGCGAGGTGCGAGACTCCCGGCGAGGTTCGAGCTCTGCGTGGAGCCACGCATCCCCACTGCCAGCTTGAGGACTCACTGTTCTCCCTAAACTTAGTTCCTGGAATGCCACTCACACCAAGTATACTATTCACATCAACATATTAATATTAGTATTTATTTTGTTTGCCATCATGACTCACTGTTGGCAGCAGAGCCACGAGCACACCCTTGCAACACGGCGCCTGCTCCGAGGGGCGCTGACTAACGCGATCGTGACCACGTCTCTCCCACGCGCACCTGCCTGTTCCCGCCAACACTGACCCGGACCTCCAGCGCCCTGTGCCGCTGCCTCCTGCTCCTGCCTGGTTGGCGTGGACCCCTTCAAACGGGGAACACCTTACTTTTTGCAGAAGAATGATGCTATTTTTCCCTTGATTTTTTGCCTGATTTTTCTTGAGATCTGAGATTCAGAAAAACACATTTCCTGGGAAACACGAGGAAAGAAGTGCCACCTGAAGCCAGCTCAGAGGATGCAGTCCCAGGAGACGTGGCTCTGGGCTTGCCTTCAGGACCGCACAGAGACCCGTGTCCGCACCCAATGTCTCCTCCCACCTCACTTCCTCCTGAACAAGCTTCCCCCCCTGTGTCCTCATGACTGGCCTTCCCTTGCCCAGACGTTCAGCCCTGAGAACTCGGCATCAGCTCCTGGTGCTCCCCTCCCATCACCCCAGCCGGCTGCCTAGTCGTTTGCTCGACTGTCACCCACCCCTTTTCCCCAAAGGGTGGCAATGCTGACCCTACAGCCTTGCTGTAAGGATCTTGGGAGCCAATGGTGCTGCACACCTGGCTCTGAGCAGGGCCCTCTGCCTCCCCACTCGGCAGGGTCACCTGAATCCACGTCCCCCCCTCCTCTTGGCTGTCTGGCTCAGGCCCTCCCTGCCTTTTTTCTGGGCCATTAGGAAGGCACCCTACCCGGTCTCCCCACTGATCCACTGTCCGCCCAGTGCCCGCGCTGTCGTCCAACAGCGCAGCCCTGAGCACAAACACCTGCTGGGCTCCCATCCCCAGAGACCTCCACCCTGGGTCCCTGCCTCGCATCCACATGCACCCTGAGCACGGGGGCAAGTGCCCTGTTCTCTGGCCACAGTGGGTGGCCTGGGGCTCCTTGCATTTTGCAGCTGCACACCTGGAAAGAACAGCTAGCCCTTTTGTCCCTGTCAGAACCCTGCACACCAAATTAGTTTAAGAGGGTGGGGTCTAGTGATGTCTTCCAATATTAAAAATGCACACACCCTCTGAGAAAGATCAGCTTCTAGAAATCAATCCTATGGACTTACCTGTAAAACTGTGTATTGAGATGTTCTAGGCGTCACTGCTTGAAGGAGAAAAACGTGGAAACCTCTCAAATGTTCAAGTAGAGCAATGGTGAAATAAATTATGAAACAGCCATTACGGTAGATGCCATGTGCCTTTCAAAAGGAGCACGCCAGCTTTATCAAATTAAAAAGAGCAAATTGCAGAACAGTAGGCAGGGTTTGCATTTAACGTACATAAGTATTCACGATTCCTGCAAAGTCACCTAAGAAAGCTGACGGTGATCATGGGGGAGGGTAGGCGTGCACAGCGGGGTGTGCTGTTTGCCTCCGCGTCTGATATCTCCCTGTGGCGCTGGGGTTTTTTTCTCACCGTACGTTCTTCATTTCACCCAAAATGTCTGCTCTGCAGACTCTCCTTTCCCCAAGTTCCCTTTCTTTCTCCTGTAAAAAATTGTTACATACACACAGTGCTTACTACGTCTGAGGCGCTGTTCTGAAAGCGTGACGTATGTGCACGGTGAACCATGGCCACTCCACGTCGTAGATGCTATTGTTGTCCCCATTGTACAGATGTAGACGCTGAGGCCCAGGAGGACTTAAGCGATTTGCTTTAGGGCACACAGCCAGGCAGTGGCAGAGCAGGGATCCAAACCCTGCAGTGTGACACACGTCAGGCACTCGAGGGACAAAGGGAGGGAGGGGGAGGGGGGCAGGCTGCCTCAGGATGCCGCCCCAATTCATCTGTGCAACGCCCGCCTGACTTCCCCACTCAGCCCAGGGCCCGGTAACTGTTGGCAGGGGTTGCCCACTGCCTCGGACCAAGCCGTGCGCAGCTTGGGGCGTCTCTGCATATGCCCAGGCTGGCGGGACGCTGGAATGTGAGAGCAGCTCTCTCCTCTCGCCTGACAACCCCTCCTCCATCCATCCAGTCGCTCTGCACCCAGCCTCATGACCCCGTCCAAGCCACCTGCTCCTGCCCGGGCCTTACAACAGCCTCCTGGCTTGCCCCTCACCAACGCCACTCTCTGCGCCACGTAAACCCTGTCACGTCACATCCTATTCCAAACCCTCCAACGGCTTCCCCTCCCACCCAGAACAGAGTCACTGCCGTGGCCTCCAAGGCCCCATCTGAGCCGGCCCCCAGGGACCTCGCCACCCTCATCGCCCACCCTCTCTGTGTGGCCACGCTGGCCTTCTCGGACAAGCCCGCCTGCCCTGCCTCAGGGCCCTGCACCGACTGTTCCCCCACCTGAACACCTTCCCCCAGAAATCCATGTCTCCCCTCCGAGAGGCCCTTCCTGGCCACGTGATGGGACCACCAGCCACGCCACGTGGCTCCTCTGGCCTCTGACTCTGCATTGTCTTCAAAGACCCTGTCATTTGCAGTATATCTACATGTTTGTTTGCCATTTTCCTTCTCCCCTATGCCCTAAAACTGGGCTTTTTCTTTTTTGTTACTGTTATATCCCCAGGGCTTGCCGAGTGCTCAGCAGGCGCTGGGATAAGGTGAGCGGAGGGAACAAGGCTTTCTCCTGCGGGACAAGCCTGGCCCCAGGGGGAACTGCTGCCACCTGGGCCCAGCTGACCTCTCTGCCTCCTGGAACGGCAGCGCTCAGCTGTTCACCCAGGACCCAGCGCAGGCCCTAAATCACTCTGTCTAGATTGAGGGCTGGGGAAAGCGGCAGGGGAAGACTGACTTTCGGAATAATTCATGTCATAAAACAGTTACTGTTTCATGAGCACCTACTGTATACTAACTAGTTCTCGTATCTCGGGACAGCACAGTGGATTCTTGCTTATGCCCGCCAACTTTCTCTCGGAGTGACCTCAAGTAAAGATCTTGCGACTCTAATTTTTCACCTGTAAAGATGGACAGACAAAGTGACAGAGCAATGTCAGGGTTTCTGTAAGGACTCTCCCCTCCTCTTCCCCAGGACGCACTCTCACTGACAGCAGAAGACACATAGAAGACGCTGTGCTAAGCACACGTACACAGATCATCTCATTTAATACCCCAGCAAATGAGTAAGGCCAGTACTTCTCTTCCCGTTTCACACGGACACTAGGACTCAGAGAGGCTGAGCCCTTGCCCAAGGTCACTCCCCTCCTCAGTGGCAGAGCTGGGGACCATCACTGACTCCGAAATCTCCATGCTTTCCTTTTGGCTACCACGGGTCTCACACTCATCTGTCTCGGAGGGCCAGGCGGCTGATGGAAATCAGCGAAGCAGGCCAAGGAGAAATGCAAGAGGGAGGCGCTGGAAAGGTGCCCCCGGGGCCATGCTCAGCCACGGAAAGTCACTGACGGGGACATTTCATTTCGAAACACCGCCCACACCTAACCAGTCTGCCTGCACGTTCGAGACATCCTGAATGGCACCTGCACTCCTTCCTGGCAGCTGGGCAATGCTGAGGACTCTGGAAGGTTCTGGCCAGTCCACAAAAGCAACGTGAGTCAAAAGTTCCTGGGGAGGAACTGTGTGCTTCCTGTCAGCAGCAACCTGCAAGGCCAACGGTCTCAGCTTAGGTTCACGTGGTCCCTGGCGGGACACAGGTCGGGGCATGTCATCCCTGAGCTAAACTTAACCTGCTCACTGGGAGAACATGGCAGCTCACATTTCAGATAAAAAAAAAAAAAAAAAAAAATTTAACAACTTTAAGAGTAAATGCAGCAGCAAATGGGGGCGGGTGGGAAACACAGACCGTGTTTTCTGCTGAAAATCCCGCTGGGAATTTGTGCCGTGACCTACATCACTCCGCTGCCCTTCCACGCCCAACATTCTCCCTCCCCTCAAGGAGCGGCAGAACATATTTCCCAAGAATAAATTACTCTTCAGAAAAACATTTTAATAATGTGCTAAACGACAGCACAGCAAATCACTGAAGCTGTCACCAATTTGCGGTTCTAGTTCTGCAGAGTGAATTCTTGGAGTCCGAGCCTGCTTTCGTTAACAGTACCTGACATTTCCCTCAGCATCTGCTACCATATGCAACGCGTCACCTCTGTGTGAGCACCTTTCCACCACATGCCAGAGGATGCAAGCAACACGGGGCTCCCAAAGGAGGGTGCTGGGGGGCTGGCATTCATCTGCTGCCTGTTTGGGGGTGCAGGCTCTGGCCTCCACCTGGGCCACGCTGATACACAGAGTTCAAAATAGAAAAACGCCCCACTTCCCACCGGCCTACTTTCCAATTCAGAATTGGTGCTGCTGGCATTAGCAAAGGTGGCGACGGGACACAGGGAGATTGGGAGAAAAAAAAAGCAACCTGCTGATTCTTCAACCCTCAGATTTGTGCAGATGGCAGAGTACTCAGAAGTCATCAAGCCCCTTGCAGAACACAGTGAAATACGGACACAAAGTGGGAAAGTGTGTGCAAAACCAGATCCTGTCTGATACTGAACTTCAGGTTTGCATAAGCCCAAAAGTTTTAAGGAAAAACAGAAGCAAATTCCACCCACTAGCTTTTATCTTTCCTGCCCACCTTCCCACCCCTCAAATCGGAACGCGACCACCATTACTGAATTTAACAGCGGACAAGCCCGAGAACATACAGACAGGAGCACGGCATGGAAGCCAAATGCATCCTGGGTAATATAAGTGTCCTCAAACCCAAAACCGAACTGCAGGGGCCGTGTGAGCATCGGGTAAGAGCCAGGACTGCAAACTCCAGTGTCTGCCGCACTACCAGGCAGTGACGTGAGCGGCTGATCCGCCTGAGCATATGAGACCACCAGCACAGAGCAGTGACTCATGGCAGGGGGACGCTGGCTCAGTGTCCCGGTGGACACAGAGGCACCCAATTGCAGTAGAGTGTGACCGATTCTCCTGCTTGTTCAAGAGAAGCTTGACATTTGGGCTTTTTCTCTGACACCTTCAATTTTTTTTATGTTGGCTAGTACTTCAATTAAGGAAAACAAACAAATAACAAAACCCCACTGTACTGCCCAGATAAAACAAGTCAGGGATCAGGCTTGATCCACAGGCTGCGGGTTTGCCACCTATGCCCCAAAACATGGGTTATGGCCCCAAACAGCCCAGGATCCCCGTGTGTGTGTGGGGGGGGTGACACTGGGATTGGCCAGGTAACCTCTCTGGGCCTTGCTTTGTATGATGAAATACTATATTTATATAATTAAATTGTTATTATTATGAAATATAATGAAACTGTGCAAAATTGTCATTTTAACGGCAACTTTGCAAGATTGTACCTGATAAAGTGGAGAAATGGGCCCACCTAAGAGGCTCTCGGGAAGATGAGATGAGATGAAGTGGGTGAAACATGAGGCCGCGCCCCCCCCCCAGGAAGTACTCGGCACACGGGCACTCTCTTTAAAGAACAAGTCCATTCATGTGCAGTGATTAAAATGGACCTTTAGAATCCTGAATCAGCGTTTGAAAGACCCAAATAACATATGTCAAGATTTGTAGGAATAATTATATTTGGGGGAGGTTATTTCCTTAGCCAAGAGATTTTTGTTTTGTTTCGGTTTTTAACCAGAAATCTCTTAGGCTAAGCTTTCTAGCCGAGACTCCAGTCCCGCTGGTTTCAGTGGGCACACAGTGAGGACTCGAACATGTGGAGGTCCAGCAGCACGGGCAAACGTGTCCGCAGCTCACCTTCCATTCCCCAAAATGAAACGATCTGCAGACTCTAACCTGTAGCTCCACCTTGCTCAAAAGAGAAAAAGAAGAAGAGGGCATTTCAACTGGGATCTAGACCCATGTGTAGTCAAAATTCCAGTATCAATACTGTGTCATTCGCCACCATCTCCTACCGAAATTTTTTGGTTTTTAAGGCCCATAAATGGAAACTTATGTCCTGTGTGCTAATTAGGCACAAAAGGTTTCTCTCTCTGCGCTGATTAACAGCAACCAGTGCAGCTGAGATTGCACTACCCGCTGTAATCCTCACATCAACGTGCAGATTTTACAGTTCGGCAGACTGATGCTTGGTAGACACTCGACCGGAGACGCTGGGCTGCCAGGGCCAGGTGGGAGGGTCACCGACTAGTCTGTGTGGGCAGCGCCGCCGCCTCAGACTCTCAGCATCAGCAACCGACTCGCTAGCTCCGTCTTCACCAGGGGATTCGGCCAAAACGCACGTGACTCAGTGAGTAGCCAATTCCCAGCATGCACCATGGGCCAGGGCGCTACTTTTAAAAGAACGAGAACTCCTCTCGGGAGCTACTGTGGCCGTTTCAAAGCACTGAGATCAAGGCCCTAGCATCACAAATGATTGGGTAGAAAGAAAAGACAGTGTTCCAGGGAGTGTCTTTTGTTCAGGAAAAAAAAAAGGCATCTTTTATCACAGGCAGCACAATACAATGACGTCTTCTCGCAAAACAATCAGAAACCCCTAAGCAACCATCGTGGCTACAATTTCGAGGACCTAATCAGGGAATGAGGCAGCCGCCCAAGACTGCCTGGTTGCAAGTTTGACTTGGAAATGCTGAGCGCACCCCGATAGGGAGAAGCAGAAACGAGCCCCCGGTTTTGAGTCCTAGCATCACCGCTGGAATGAGGCACATCCCCAAACCTGCCCCGTGCCATTTTAAAGAGCTACAGTGACGGGAAACATAATTTTTTTTTTATCCCAATAAATCACATAGATCCAGACCAGGGCTTCTCAAATGAGGAATCCCAACCCATTCTTTTTTTTTTTTTTTTTTCAGTTTTTATTTTTTGAGACAGAGTCTCACTTTGTTGCCCAGGCTAGAGCGAGTGCCGTGGCGTCAGCCTAGCTCACAGCAACCTCAAACTCCTGGGCTCAAGCGATCCTGCTGCCTCAGCCTCCCGAGTAGCTAGGACTACAGGCATGCGCCACCATGCCCGGCTAATTTTTTCTATATATTAGTTGGCCAATTAATTTCTTTCTATTTATAGTAGAGACGGGGTCTCGCTTTCGTTCAGGCTGGTTTCGAACTCCTGACCTCGAGCAGTCCGCCCGCCTCGGCCTCCCAGAGTGCTAGGATTACAGGCGTGAGCCACCGTGTCCAGCCCCAACCCATTCTTGAAAAACCCACAGGTTACCTCCATGAAGTTTCACATTTTGTGTCTCTATTACGATGACAATATTTTAGAAATAGCATAATTACATTACACATCATCTGAAGACTCATATAAAGACCAAATAGTGCTTTGTCATTTTGGTTCCGCTAATCCCAAAGATGTAAATGTGTATCCAGCTGAGAAGAGACTAGAGCAGAGTGGACTAACCAGTGCTGGGGCAGTGACACCACAGTGGCAGCCACCAGCCCCACCGTGCTGCTGCATAAATACATGGTTCCCAGCAGTGGGACCAGAGAACAGCGGGGTGGGTGGAGGCAGCACCCAGACACTGAGTGGCACGTGGCGAGTGCGAAAGAAGACACCATCCACCATCGTGAGCAAAGACTTGGTTTCAGAAAAACAGCAGCATCCATTATGTTGACTGAAAATTTTGAGTTGTAATGATTTTGTAAGCGCATAACATATAAACACCTTTAAACATTTTTTACTTTTAGAAGAGATACAAAGGCAAGGAAGTTAGACCTGCTTTTAAGTTTGTTCACATTTAAGTAATATTAATGCCAAAATAATTAAAGTCCACACTGGTGGGAGTCTGTAAGAATTTTTCCTTGGGTTCATTGCCCAAGCATGAGAAACACTGACACAGACCATTCTAGTTTCAGAACACCTGTGAGCTGCACAGAGAGCGAACCTTTCCTTTGATCAAAGTGCATGAAAGTGTAGCAGCACAGAGCCCGGAATTTTTTTGCAAACCTCTAATCAACAGCGCTCATTTGCAGACCTGCTCTCTTGTCAGCCTTGAGAAACTCAAAGTGCTGAGACCGGGCCTCCACTTCGGCGCCTCTAACAGCTCCTGAAACACACCTGGGCCCAAACTTCTAGGGAGACAAAGCAAGCAGCGGCGGGCGGCCCGGCGGAGCACGGCCCGGGTGTACTCACACAAAGAAGGGCATCAGCTGGATCAGAGTCTCTTTCTTGGGGCTAGCGGCGAACTCGGGGACCATCTGGATGACTTTGTTCATGATACTGCGCAGGTAATTCTGGAGCTGCTTCCTTCGTTCCTCTACGAACTTGGCATCCTGAGAAAACAGACAGGACATCTGCGCTCAGGTGTGCTCGCCTCACCTGTTCAGGAACGACCCCACAGCGTACGTAATACTGACGCACCACCATCCGGAGAGCTGACGCCGCACTGAGGGAGGACCACGTGCAAATGGTCTCCAAGGTTTCGCACGCAGCATCGCGTTTGGTAACAAGACAGACGCTCATGATGTTAGTTACTGGGGGAAAGCAGGTCCGAAAACTACACAGTGTGTCCCACGCAAGCGTGGCAGTTATTTCTGGGGCATCTGTGACACGCCAAGCATGGTGTCAGGGGCCAGGGACATAACGATGAACACGAATTGTCACTGCTGTGGCCCTCGTGGGGATCACAGGCCAGTGAGTGAGACTCGGATAAAGCCAGTGACCGCACTGGTCAATGTGTAAATATTAATCGTAATAGATGCCACTCTCCAGAGCACGTGCTTAATTTTGCCTTCACAGGAATGTCCCAAAACATGAATGCATTGCTACTGGTTAAGAAAGAGATTTTACTAACAATTTCCACCTGGCACACCAGGGCCACACGAGGCGAGGGCTGCACGGGGTGGCCGCAGAGGGGAGGCAAGGGTGCCCAGGTCTGGGCAGTCTCCTCTTGGTGCTGGGGGCTCTGTGCTCTGGGCCCTCCTCCCCACCCCCTGACCCTACCCCACCCTCCCCAGGTATGCCTGGCCTTCGTGGGCAGAAGTCACTTCACACACATGCAGCCTGTGCCATGGCAGAGGGTCTGCACTTGGACGGTGTGATAATCTGCTGTCCCCGCCTGAACATTCTCAATAATTTTGGAGCAAGGGGTCCCACAGACTCTACAGCTGGTCCTGCATGCACACCTCCACGCTTAGGACAAAGACACCCTGGGCAGCGTGGGGTGGGGAAGGGCCCTCTCTGGGCAGGTGCTGCTCGTGCTGGACCCAAGGCCGAGCAGGGTGAAGAAATGAAGGGCAGAGACGGCAGTGGAGGAGCGGGGTCATCTCAACCCCACAAGAACACGGGAGAAACGTGCTCTGACGAGTCAGGTGTAACAAATGAAGAAACTGCGGCCTAGGGCGGGGCTGGGCGCCGTGTCCAGGAGGCCCCACAGATCAGGTGGGGCTCTCGTCCCTGCTGCCCCTGCACCGGCACAGAGCTGCCCCAAGGCAGGGGGGCTCAGTCACGATCTGCAGCACCCAGGAAACCCACCCAATGCCTGCCCTGGTCCTTGACGAAGAGCTCCCACAAAGCCTTCCAAGGCACAGGGCGTGGAAGGAGGGGTCTTTTCTAAAGTGGTGTGTCTCTAAGCCAAGGCTGGCAGGTTCAGCAAATGCAAATACAGGATGTCTCATGAAATCTGAACTTAAGATAAACATTGAATGATATTTTTACAAAAAGTATGTCCCATACAAACAAAACCTCTCCATGCAGTATTTGGGAGACACTTACACTGAGAACTTACTGGTATTTTATCTGAAATTCACATTTCACTGTGCATCCTATATTTCCTCTGGCAAGCCTCCTCTGAGCACCAGCTAGGAGGAGAAAGAGCTATGGGACACCTGCTGCCAGCAGGGACTCTTGGGGTCACTCCAAAGTCACAGCAAGGTCTTCTTGTCCAGAGCCCCCCCAGTGAGCAGCCTCAGTGGGGCACCTTCCTCCAAAGGGATGGCGGCACCCAAACACTTCCGTGGCCACTCCAACGCCACCATCAGCGTGGTCCCAGGCCGGTGACGAGAGTCCCACGCAGCCTGGTGGGAGGCAGGCTGTGTGGGAACAAGTGAAAGCAAGCCAGGGGAGCCGAGGGTCCCGCAGCCCATGCTGAGCTGCTCCTGCTCTGCTCGCCCAGTCTCAATGCCAGTTCTGCTCCGTGATCTCCATGCTTTAAGCCTTCATGAAGCAATTAGACACTCCTCCTTGAGAAGGTGGTTAATATGCCAGGTTGGTGCCGAACAGAGCTAATCAAGCCTAGTTCCGATCTGCACAAGAAACCCTCAAGGACAGCTTGAGAGGCTCTGCTGCAGAAAGACAAGAAAGGAGCTAATCAGCCCTGGGAGAACTTGCGAAGATTTTTCTTCTTTTGGAAGGGGATGTTCAAACACTCTAAAGCAACAAGGAGAGAGCGGAGATGGCTCCTCAAGCTGCACGTGGGGCAGGGCTGAGCTACAGAGCCCAAGGAAGGTGAGGGCGGCCCAGAACAAAGGCCAGAGGATTGCACCCTTGAGTCCCTCCATCCATCACTGCTGTCTCCTCTTGCCCAGGTCCCCGAGGCAGAGATAGGGGTTATTACCTGCAGGAACCCCAAATCCTTTCCAAGTGCTCATTCCTCACCATAGCTGGTCCCTGGAAACCTAAGCCAGGTCCTACTCTATGAAAATCAAACATGGCAGCAATCTGAACTTGGCATGCCAGCAATTTTACCTGAGTCACTCAGAATAAGCAACGACATTCGTCAGGTCTCCGCTTACGTTCTGTGCTCAGAGCTTTCCTGGCGCTGCATCCTCACGGCGCCTGCAGGCTGGTGACTGGTGAGGAACCTACCCAAGAGCTCAAAACTAGGAGGCAGCTGGGCAAGGTCTCAGGTCTCCAACCGGTGAACAACCATAGCCCCGATACACGGACAACAGCCTTCAACCTTCATGGCTTCCTCCAACCCAGGCTTCCGTCCACACGTGTCCCACTGCAGGGTGGGCTGTGGCATGAGCCATTTTCTGTGTGAAGAGAAGGACACCTGTCCCCCAGGTGCCAGGGACTGTGGGGCTGCCCCTCTCCCATCCTCTGCCCAGACCCTGTTTCCCTCAGGTCTCATTCTACTCCTAGAGGTGCAGATATCTCGCTTGAAACACTGCATGTAACTCGGTAAAAGGTGACCTGAGGGGCAGAGAAGAACTCAGAACAATTCATGGGAAGCTAGATTCTCTCCTGCAACTGTGGTTGTTGTTGTGGGTTTTTTTCTTTACTTTTTGATCATGAAAAATTTTAAATATGACAAAAAGCAGAACAAATTATAACGAATCTCCATAACATTTCATCTAATAAAGTCGTAACCCTCTTCCATATCTGCTTCATCATTTTTCCCTTTTTGCTGAAGTGTTTCAAAGTAAATTACATGTGAAATCAACCCAAGTTCCCATCAGTTCATGAGTGGATTAATAAAACATGGTATATGTACACCGTGGAGTATTACTCAGCCATAAACAAAGATGAATTAATGCCTTTTGCAATAATCTGGATGGAACTGGAGAACACTCTCCTAAGTGAAGTATCTCAAGAATGGACAAACAAACATGTGTACTCACTATTAAACTGGAACTAACTGACGAGCACACATGTGCACAGAGGGAAGTAAAACCCAGTGGAAATCAACCAGCAGGAGGGGGCGGGGGGGGGGGCAAAAACCTACCTAATGGGTACAATGAATGCTATTTGGGTGATGGGCACACCTACAGCCAGGACTCAAGCATTACAGAAGCAACCCACGTAACCTAAAACATTTGTACCCCCTTAATATTTTGAAATAAACAATAAATTAGTTATATTTTACTCCTTAAATACTTCAATGTATATTTCCAAAACACTAAGGACATCTTCCTATTTAACTACAATGTCATTATCACCTGTAACAAAATTAAGGATAATTTGTTCATGTCATCTAATACCTAGTCCATGTTTAAATGCTTGAGTTTTCTAATGTGTCTGCTGCTTCAGGAATGTTTGATGAGGGGCCGTAGCGTACCCTAGAATGGAGTCAGCCATTCCCCAGCAGGTGGGACGCAGCACTTTCAAATGGGACCCCCGTGAGGGTCCACTGGGTTCGGACCTTTTGGTGAAGATAATCCCACCATTTTCACCACAAGCCACTAACACAGATCCATGGACCGAAGGGACTCACAGGGATATTGTGTATGGCCTGAGCAATGTTTAACAACATTAAGATTTCTGCATAAAATCCAGATTTCTGGCTTCCCTTTAAAAACGAGCAAGTCCTGCCAGCAGGTAGGCGCCGAGTTATCAGTGCCCTGGCCAGCCGGCGGTACAGGGCCGCAGTTCTGCCAGCCTGCTCCCCTCCGCCACACCCCTGTCTGGCCTCCAGGGGCCTGGGAGCTCTCGAGCCCTACTTCACATGACTTGTGCAGACAGTGTGCCTGGCCCAGGCCCTACAAACCCATGTAAGAGTCCATGCTGCACCCAATTCACATCACAAGATGACGTTCCCTGAGGCTATCAGAGAGACTGGCAGTATCATCGCCAGCTCTGTGGGCATGTGGCTAAATCGCCCAGAACCTCAGGTTCTCACCTGTAAAATGCCCATAAGGTAGCGCCTAACTTGTTCGTGGTAACCTGGCTAAGCATCTGGTAGCCGGCATGGCCCGCTGGGCTCTGAGACGGGTGCTGATGACTCAGGGATGCTCAGCTGGGATCCTCCTCGAGGAGTGCATATGTGTGGAGGGGGTGGGGACGGGCAGGGGCAGGTGCTCCGGGAAGCTGGCAGAGGTGGGTGTTTAAGTCTGCGTGAGGGCTGGAGAGGGGGTTTCACTCGAGGACAGCAACCCCTGAAGGTGCCGCTTCGGCCGAGTCCCGGAGGACCAGCATCTGTCCACCAGGTGGTCTAGGTGGGAGCCCTCAGCGTGGGCGAAGGGTGTGCCAAGTGGAGCAATGCCAGAAAGAAACCCGCAGGCAGAAGGAGCTGGGCTGCGGGAGAAGGCAGCCTGTGTGGCCGGGCGCGGCGGTTCCAGACGCAGCAGACTGCGGTGTCAGCAGGAGTCCGACCACGCACAGCTGTGCGGACCAGGGAAGGCAGCAGTGGGAGAGGGCGAGCAGGAAGTCTGACCCAACAAGTGTTTAGAAAGACCGAGGTGGGGGCGACAGGCTACCGGCACCCTCAGGCAGGGACCTTTCAGAAACCTATCGTGACACTCTGCCGCTTGGACTTCTCCAACAGCTGCCCAGGGCTCCCTCTGCCACCCCCAGCCTGGCTCGCAGGAACCTCTGCTGTGTGGCTCGGCGTGCCTTGCCGACCTCCCTCCACGTCACCCTCTCCCCAGCCTGCCCTCCCCCAACACTGTCAGCACCCAGCACCCCCGAGTTTCTTCTCATGTCCAGCACATAGTCCCTGGATGTCATCCGTCTTTGTTTGGGCTGTTCCTGTGGTCCAGAATGCTTTGCTATTTTGGTCTCTGCTCCTGTGCCACCACCTCCAGGAGGCCTCCCGGGATGTGCCAGCTTAGCCCAGGCCCTTGCCAGTCCAGTCTCCTCTCTCTCTTTTTCAAAGCACTCAGCACTTCCTGGGATGGGACCGTTCCTCACTGTGTGCCTCTCGCTTCCCCACTCCCCTGCTAGACTGTCACTCCACGAAGGCAGGGACCTGATCTCTCCGGTTCACCCTTCCATCTCTAGAGCCTAACACAGTGCCTGGAGATCTCGAGAGGTTCAATAACTGTTTGTTGAAAGAAGTATTAAATGTTGGGGGTGAATCTAGGGGAGCAAGGCAGGCCACCAGAGAGAGTGGTCTGGGGGCTGTTGCCAAGTCCAGACGGGAGATAACAAAGACCCTGGTGGGGCGTCAGAGAGCAGAAGACCAGGGAGTAAGAGTGAAGGCAGGAAATGGGGCCTCCAGAGGGGCCACATCTGCCCCACCCAGCAGCACCCAGCTCTCAACGGGGCGCGAGGTACTCGTGAGTTTCCTGGTTGGGCTCCTGGGGTCGCAGCCAAAGCGCAGATTAGCAGCCATGGCACTGGAGGTGAGCCCAGCGCGCGAAGCCTGCCAGACTCCCCTGGTGGCCGCTTAATGAGTCCTCGCCGCCTGTGGCCCTGTTGTCATCCTGTGTGGCGCTCCTATCATGACACTGCCATCAATTGTGCGTTAGGACTATTAATAGCGAGCACTGGGAGCTAGGCCTCGCTTTAAAAAAGAACACTCAGGACTATTCTAATGGGACTGTTTTTTCCCCCTCTAGAAAAGGTTAATTTTATTTTGAGCTTCAAGAAAACAAAGATATCATCGAATTAAGAGTAGCTGTTTTAAAGACGATGGAATGTCGTCAAGGAGACGACAAGGCACGGCTCCTAACACAAAAGCTCAGGCCTCTGCCCTCCGCCTATTCCAACATCCCGTCTCCTGGGCCGTTCCTGGCAAGGGCGCCCGCTCTCCAACGGGACCCTCCCCGGGAGCCACGCTCTGTGTGAGCCCCTGCACGGACAGAGGCGGCTCTGCATTCCCACGAGTCCTTCTTGTTTTTATCTAAGAACAGGGAGGCATTGTATAAAGTAAGCAGAGGGTCCGGTCCTTCGGAAGGAGCATGAAACTTATGCCCAGTTGAGGGGCGGCTGCCTCAGCGCCAGCTGATCTCACAACTTGCCAGTGGCAACTGCAGTCCAGGACTGGGACCAGACTCCCAAGGATGCCAGCAAAGGTCTCCCGGCTATGGGACTCTGCCCTGCGCCCACCGGATGAGGCTGCTCACCAAACCCATCACTTCTTCCCGGGCGCAAGACAGACCAGGCTTCCCAGCATGCCTTGCCCACACCCCACGGTGGCTTCTGGTTAACGGGAGGTCATGGGGGTGCAGAAACCACGTCCATGCCGGACACAAAGAGGAAATACCTCGCAATCCCCACCCCTCCCTCTGGGAGTGCAGAGAAAGGAGAGCCACCTGATCTGCAGTGGAAATTAACGCATAATAGTGAGCCACCGAGTCACAGATTTATGCTGCATGCTGGTCACAGGTGCTCATGTTACCTGCGCTGGTGCCCACATGGCTCACACGGTGACTATGCATGGCATGCACGGTGCATTGACGGGATGTATGCTGTGAACACACGTGTCCCCGCCCTCAGGAGATTAGACCCAGCAGAGGACAGGCGGGTTCATGAATACATAACGGCAAGTGCTGCGGCAGACACTGCTCGGCCGGGGCAGCTGAGGACAGGAAGGCACCTGCGAGGAGGTGCCTTCAGAGGTGGGACCTGGGGAATGAGAGGAAGGCCACACCAGAAGAAGAGAGACCAGTGAGGAGACTGCTGTGGTCACCCAGAGAGGAGATGCTGGTGGCACGGCCCAAGCTGGTGGCCGGGAGGTGAAGGGAAGGGAATGGACAGGCCAACAGGATGGAATCGTTCATTCACTCATTCAGCTCTCCCATCACATATCAGTTCATTCATTCATTCAGGCGTTCTCTGGGGCCCACTGGGAGCAGGCGCCATGCGCAAAAGACAAATAAGACCTGGATCCTGCCCCCTGGAGCTCACGGTTGGTTAGAAAGGACGTGCAAATCGGTCATCACGAAACAGTGTGATAAAACTTGAGTTGCACTTGATAAAGGGACACCAGGCCTACTGTGCGGAGGACAGAGGGGCCTTATCAGGAATGGGGGTCCTGGGAGCTTTCCCAGAGGCCAGTGTGATATAGTAATTACACCACGGCAGGAGTGGTAACGGTAGCTGCAGCAGCAGTGGGAATAGTCGTTACTATCAACATCCACCAAGCACTTCCTCTGCCAGGCGCTGGGCTGAGCTCACCTCTGCATCACGCACGGTTTTATCTGTGCTCAGCAGCTCACTGCCACGGGGGCTTTTTGGTATTCCCAGTTCAGAGTGAGGCAGCGGGGACTCAGGTGTTGGGCGCAGGTGCCTGGACACATACCACGTAGGGGTAGGGGTGGCAATGGGACGTGGCCCAGGAAGCCCGAGCCCTGAGCCCATGCCCTTGTCCACTGTGCTGTAGGATGGGAGGGGGGGACTCCAGGGCAGGAATGAGCCTGGAGAAGCCAAGGCCACAGCTCAGGGGGGCCACAGCTCAGGGGGACCACAGGACTCGGGCACAGAGGTAGATGGGGGTGGGGGGAGCTGGGACAGACCTGGGAGGCCAGGCTGGAGGACATGCACTCTACTCCTAGGGGCCACAGGCGTTTTAAGCAAGGGACACCAATCAGCTCTTCCTTCTATGAGACTGAAAAAAACTTCCGATGCTTCAGTTTTAAAAAGCTACTCTATTTCATCCCTGCAGCATTGAAAATCTGTCTTTCCTCTCTCAAGCGTTAGCCAGCTGGGAGGCGTGGACGCAGATAACCTAGACCGCAGGCCCAAGGCTGCCATCCCGGGACACCGGGAATGCGCCATGCCACGCTCCGCTGCACGTGCACGTGAACCCTGCTGTATTGCCGGCGGAGCGCCGGGCGCACGACACCCATGCCTGAGCAGTTGTTTCCAGGGAGCCCATTATGCAGCGGCTAATTGGGAAACTGAGGAGAAAAATTCCTGTTATTGCCAGTTTAAAAACTCTCGATAGAGACATCCGAGAGCAAGGAATAGTCTGGCGTGATACGGCCTCTAGCAGTGGCTTCCCAATCATCAGCGAGCCTGTTAAAGCTTCTGATTCGGAGCTTTTAGCAGAGCTGCGTGGAGCAGCCTCACTTGATTAGCTCCGAGGAGATAATACCATTGCAAACGTAGAGAGGAAACCGTCCTTCTATTCTTTACATCGGGAACGGGCTCCAGTGTGCACGAGGAAGGGCCTGGTGTTCACATCTGGGCCAAGCAGCTGGCTGAGGGACCTGGCGGAGAGATTCTAAACAAGTCCTTTAACTTGTTTAACAAGCTGTTTCCTAGAGGCTCTTGAGCTGGAGCGTATTGGGTGTGGATGAAGGAGGGGAAGGATGAGGGCTTTATTGGAGGGGGTGGGGGGATGTGTCTCTAAGGCATCCTCGGTGAGACCCTGCCCCCAGCTGGGAGGCCCCCACCTGATCTGCATCGGAAATTAACGTGTAGTAGTGAGCCACCGAGTCACAGATTTATGCTGCATGCTGGTCACAGGCGCTCATGTTACCTGCGCTGGTGCCCACATGGCTCACGCAGTGACTATGCATGGCATGCATGGTGCCTTGACGAAATGTATGCTGTAAACACACCTGTCTCCGCCCTCAGGAGCTTAGACCCAGCAGAGAGGACAGGCAGGTTCACGAATACATAATGTGAGCCTCTGAGACATCCACCAACCCAGAGGCCGGAGCCGCTGCCCCTCCCGAAGGGACGAGGGAAGCAAGGTCCCGTCGACTGTTCCACCCCCACCCCTCCACTGCACCACCACTCACCCAGCAAGGGCTTTGCTCACCGGCTGGGCAGGATAGAGAGAGGTAAGAAACAGGCCCCGCACTGTGGAGGTCGTCCTTTATCTCCTTCCCTCCCTCCCTGGACACTTCCTGAGCCCAGGGGACATTATTCAGTTATCCATGTAAACATTTACTTGACACCCTGTCTGTGCCAGGCCCTGTTAGCAGAGATGAAAAGCACCTCGTTCTTGCTCAAAGGCACTCACGGTCTACCACGCAGTCACACCTCCCAGCTTCCATTAGGCACCACAGTCCAGAGGATTCCACCCACCCGCCCACAAGGCCACTGGGCGCGGCCTCGTCCGGGGGCCTGTGCTGAGCACGCGCTGGAGGTGAGCGCGGCAGCTGCCCTCCTAGAGCCGCAGCCGACGAGCCCGTCAGTCTCAGTACCAGGCTGCAGGAGGCTGGCGTGCTGGGGTGGGGCCCCTGAGATGAGAGGACGGGTCACAGTGCCGGGTCACGGGCCATGGAGGACAACAGACAGGCGGGTCATTACCAAGACAGGGCGGCAGGAAGCCAGAAGCGCTCCTGACGTGGAGGGTGGAGTCGCTCCTACCTGGGGCGTGTGGAAGAGTGTCCGGGAAGCAGGAGGCACTGTGACCTTGGTCTCCAGGGATGGGAGGATGTCAGCAGACGTGACAGGAGGGATGACGTGCCTCAGCGAGGTGTGGGCGGGAAGGGCCGAGCGAGTCGGGTGGCTCCTGTCAGTGACGGGGACGGCGCCAGGTGCAGACTGAGCCCAGCAATGCTGGGCACAGGGCTGGTTCAGAGAGGGGGAGAGAGAGGCCAGGGGCACAGCACTGGTGGGTCGCCACACACAGGGAAGGGAGAGGAACGCGTGGGCTCTGGTGCCAAGTAACAGGCACCACTCTATGAGGCTGGAATTACCATCCCCACTCCACAGGAAACTGAGGCACAGAGAGTTACACTGGAGTAAAGTCATGGAGCCAGGACTCAAACCGGGCAGCCAGGCGCCAGAGCTCACGTCTCACCCACCAGGCCACTCGGCCCCCCCCCACCCCCGAGCACTGCTTCTGGGTCCCCGAGGAAGAGAAGGGCCTGGCCCGTGAGGAGCGACCCCAATGATAAAATCCCTGGGCCCTCCACAATGAACGCTACGAGTGACTGGGCAATAGGCACTTCAGGTCCTCGGGGCGGGTCACATCCAAGATCCGACCACACTCATTTCCTGCAGAGAAACCCTCGGTGGCGCCCTGGTGCCTTCAGGATCGCTGTCCGGTTCCCAAGCACAGCACTCATGGCCCTTCGTTGCTGGCTCCTGCCCGCCTCTCCAGTGTCATCCCTCACCTGGGCAGGGCTCCCTGCCCTGGGTACCTCCACATCACCGAGGAGATGCTCCTACCTCAGCCTCAAGCTCCAGTGTCCAGTGTATGTAAACGCCTCCCCAGTTCCCCTGGGCAAAGCCGCTGCTCACTGCACTCGGGGCCCAGCACCAACTGCAGTCCGGCCGCACCTAACTCTCCCATGGCTGCAAGGTCCTGCGGGGCCTCACTCACGGCCGTATCCGTCCGCAGCGCCCAGCGCAAGGCAGACACCCCGCGTGAGTGCTCTGAGCCGCTGATAAGCGGCCAGACCTTTTCTCTGCCCTGCCCAACACTGTCTGTGGTTTCCTGGCCCACCTGCAACACACAACCCCAAGTCCTTCAGTCCCACAGGACAGCCGCAGACCCCGGGCCCGGCCCAATCCTACTGTGAAGTCTGGGATGACAGACCACAGCCCCCAAGGCTGGGCAGCTCAAGGAGGGGACACCCTGGAAAGAGCTTGGAGACCATACAGCAGCACTCACACGGTGTCACTGGATTGTGCCAACTGTCAGAAAGAAAATAAATCCTGACACCCCACCCCATCTATAATAAAATGTACCCACCCGCGAACCTTCACTGCAACACAGGACAGAATGTGTGTCTCTGTTTCAGAACAGGAACAGAAGCTCCACATGGGCCTGGAGGGCCACTTACACCCTCCTCCCACATGCTTCCTGTAACGATGACAACAGGAAGACCGGTCATTGCAAGCCTACTGCGTGCCAGGCACCCTGAAGCGTTCACCTGCATCATCTTGACATACCCCTCGACACCTTTATAAAGTAAACACGAATATCTGCCTTTTGCACATGAGGAAACTGAGGCTCTAAGAGACAAAGTGCCTTCTCCACGGTGACCCGGCTAAGCGGCAGAGCCACATCTGTCTGAGTACAGCACCTGAGCTTTCAAGCATGATACTGTCCTTCTCTCGGGACCAATGCACTCACGACGGCAGGAGACTTAGGCTTTGCTAAAAACAGAAATGAAAAACAAACTAGTCCTGCAGTTCACACAGGGTGAACCAAATACCACTGTTCTAAAAACTTTCCTCTTGCTGCAGCAATAAATATTTGTGATTGGATGAATGTGTGCCTTTATGTGTATCAGCAGAGCCCCCGTCTGTGGGAGAGTTCCTTTGCTCGAGATGGGTTAGATACGGTGGCCTGTCTCCCCAGGGGCGGGAGCCTGCCTGCAATGCCTCCTCTTCCCATCATGGTGCCTGGCACAGGCTGGGCCTCGGCAGGACACGACAAATGATCCCCCGGTAGGAGAGCAGCAGGCTCCGTTGCAGCTGAAGCCTATTTTTCACTGTTTCCGGCTTTGTAGCTGGGGGCTGGGCAGAGGCAGAGGAAAGGCTGGGTCATGCTTAATGGGAGTAACTCAGAGGAGAAAAAGACACTGCCCAGGTACAAACACATCTCTTCCAGGACTTGCAAAGTCTAGCAGTGGCTGGGGCGGGTGGGTAGCAGACAGCAAAGGGGCCCGTGTGGACAGGGCCAGCTGGGAAGGGGCAGCCACTGCTTTATTCCTGGCAGCTGCTGCCGTGTGAGAAAGTGGGGCCACTCCTGCCAGGTCGCCAAGATTTTTATGTTAAATCTCAGATTTTAAAATATTGAAAATTATTTTTAAAAAATTTAAAGACCACATGAATCAAAACACAAAGCGCAGGCCACATAGAACCACCGATTTAAGGCCTGAGATCTAATTAGAGGCTCGACAATCTAAAATACTATCCACAAATCCACTGCGGCCAGGGCTAGCGGCCAAAGAAACTGAGCAAAGTACTCCACCTGCCCGGATCTCAATTTCTTCGCCTGTGCAAAGGTGACGCTAAGAACGTCTGTCTCTGAGGATTATTGTGCGGCCAAATGAGATAATGCCTGTGGAGCAAAACCAGAGCTGGCCCGGAACATGACAGACACTAAACACACAAGGAATTTCCTCTCTAGAAGCAAGCATCATTCAGGTTCCTTATGCTTTTAAAACTACCATATTTTTGAGTAAGCTAGCGATATTCGCTGAAATTAAATATAGTACACCACGTGACCCAGTAATCCCACTCCAAGTATCTATGCCAGAGAAGTCCTCACACTGGACCATAAATGCAGTATAAAGGGAGATTTCTCGAAGCGTCGTTTGGAAGTGGTGGGGAGTAAGAAGCCACCCGGGGCACATCTCGGGGAACCGAAAAACACAACCAACAGTAACAGAAGCAAAGCGCAGGTGTGCACAGCCACACGCTGCAGCCTCGACATGATGTTGAGAAAAGCCCAGAACGAGGACCCCAGCAGCACGCCACGTGAGCAAACTGGAAATGCACACAACGGTGCGACCTAATTCTGGGAGGAAACATACAAATTTTCAGATCTGTGCCAGAGCTGCTGGAGCAGCTGGTGGTGGCAGGGCAGAGAACAGGTGGCTGGTGGGACGAGAGAGGATACATACGGGGCTGCAGAGTGACCAGCGGGGACAGTGTGGCAGGAGCCAGCAAACAGCATCACCCACTTTGTTGTACCTGAGGTCTGAAGAGGAAAAGCGAAAAGGAGAGACAGAGCCTTTTCTTGCCCACACCTGTACTCCCAGGACTTCCCTCTGTGGGGCCCAAAGACCCGGGCAGCATCTTGGGTTCTGACGTGTTCTGCCCTGAAAAAGTTCCCAAGTTCGATAAATGCAGAGGCCAAGACTGAGCTGAGGAATTCCACCTCGTGACTCAGGCCACTCTCAGATACTTCATGTTCCAGTCTTTGCTGGGGCTCACCAGCGTGCAGCCCTGGACGAGCTCAGGATCACTGGGCTGGCAGACGGCATGCACACTGCCACTCGCTCGTGGTCAACAAGTGAGTGCCCTCACGATGCCCTGAATCATTCCACAGTCTGTCCTATCTGTGATGGTCACCGGGGGTCTGGGTGACCTGAGAGGCCCTCAGAGATCTTAGCGGCAGCAGTGGCATCATCACGTGGGACCATCTCTGACTGTCAAGATTGCAGCCTCTACAATCAGTGCAAATCCTCCACTGCTGATGCCACAGGCTGGCATGGTTCAGCGGGCACAGAGAGCATAACAGGGACGGAATGTTAACGCCAGCCGACATCTGCTGAACGCCAGGAACTGAATGGAGGCGCTTGCGAATATTATCTCTAACCCCAGCAACGCTGCCTAGGTGAGGCTCAAAGAAGATAAGGACCAAGTGCCTTCCACTCTGCTCAGCATCACGTCCCTGAGGAGGTTCCCTCCGGGTTGGACATGGCTGGAGGAAGAGACAGCCTTCAGAGCCAGCAGAGGAAGAGAAGGTGGCGAGGCATCTGCACCCCTCCCTGGAGCAAGTGCAGAGATAAGAGACCAGGAGCGAAGCAAACACCCAAAGCCCATCCCACACTGCAGTGGCCGAGGGTGGCAAGCTCCACACTTCAGGGGCCGGTGCTGGCAATTCCTGCTTTTAAAGGGAAGCTGCAAATCTGGATCGTTAGGTAAAAATCTCTTAATTCTCAAATTGGTTGGTAGCTAATTCAAATGCTTGACTATCAATGGCACAGACTAAACAAGGTGTATCTTCAGGCCATCCAGAAACAACAGGAAAAAAATCAATAGGTCATCAAAACAGGCTGTACAAGATTGTTTCCACCCTGCTGTGACAGCCCATCTAGCCGTGCTACTGAGAGGTGGCACTGCTCCACACCTCTGCAGGCCAAGCATGTGTCTACAGGAACCATCCAGATGCCCTGGGAAGGGGTGGACAGCTCGGCCTCCAGCGCAGGGCTGGGGCTGTATGACAGTGCCACTCCTCTGGAATCCCGTCTGCGACTGCAACTGCTAAGGACAGAAGACCCACCACATCCACCGGGGACTAGAGCGTCAAACGATGGCATTCTAGCAAATCTTCAAACACGTTCTTCTCAAGGAGGTACTGGCATATCCATTTTACAGATAAGAAATCGGACTCAGAGAGACGAGGTTACTTGCCCATAGTCATGTTAACCATTGCCAGAGCTGGAGTTTGAACTCAGGTCCACCCGCCTTCCAGGCCCAGCGGCTCTGCTGTCCCTCACTGTGCCTTTACTTACACAGGGGACTTTGCAGAAACCCCATTCAATCAAAAGCCCTCCACTGAGCCTCGGCCATGTGCCTGGTGCCATGCTGGGGACGGGTGGGATGAGACAGGAGGAGGACGGAAGCCTTACCTCTTGGGTCGTTTGAGTTTACGAGTTCAATGCAAACCAAATGGATACGATGAAGTGTGGAGGAAAAAGGGTCATTTTAAAGTTCCACTTGGGAGCATGAGTTACCCCAAACAGCATCTGTGGAGTTTTCCCATAAGAATCAAAGTAACAATTAAATCAGATTCAAATAAGGAGCCACTCTAGCTAGAGTGAAGAAATGTCCCAACTCGGCGTCTTAGCTTCTCTATCTGTGCAGCGAGAGGGTGGGGGCCGTCACTGTCCACTTGTCCCCCGGCGTGACGCCCCAGGCGCCGCGCTAGGAGCCAGGACACGGCGGTGCGCGAGACGACGGGGCGGAAAGCTGGTGCTCACGGAGCGCCTATGCACCCTGCTCCATGTCCAGCGCCCTCGGCAGTGAGGGTGGGGGCACTGGACCAATCTGGCCGCCGGGCAGAGAGCAGGGGCGGGGAGGCCCAGGGCCGGCGTCCCTCTCCTGTCTCCCTCTGGGTGCTACAGAGGCCTGGGGCCGTGACACCCCCCCCGCCCCCCCGCTTCTCCCAATGCTCCTGTGAAACTGCTCCACACGTCCCCTTTCTCCTCACAGGACCTGCTGGCAGTAGGAGGACAGGGATAGCCAACTCCATGGCACAGGTGGGGCCACTGAGGCACAGACCTGCCTGGAAGGCAAGAACTGAACCAAAGCCCCGAGACCTCACAGTCCCCAAGAGCCAGAAGGGACTTGCGAGCTCAGGGTCCCCGAACCCTGGGGTGGGGGCTGCATCCGGGAGATGCAGGGAGGCCCTGATTCGGCAAATGGCTCCTCTTTTATCTGCTTAAAGCATTGGGGATAACAATGTCGGTGGTTTAACAGCTGCCATTCACTAAGTGCTTACTTAGTGCTGGGCTTGGTTTTAAACGCTTTTCATATACTGTCCTAATAACTATTAAAAGTAATTAATAATTTAAAACACTATAACTAAACCCATTTTACAGATGAGGAAATAGAGGCACCAAGTTGGAGTACTTGTCCAAGGTCAAATATCCATCGAGCAGTGGGAACCAAGTCAAACCCTGGCCCATCTGACTTCAGAAGCCACCTATCTAACCACGCTGTCCTGATCCCACAGAATCCACCTATCTAACCACGCTGCCCTGATCCCATGCGGTACCACTGCCATAGTTACATAAGTAAAACGAAATCAAAAAGTGATCCCTACTCCAAGTCTTACAAAGAGGAACCTGAAGGCCAGCGTGGCTGTTTCCTCCGATCCCAGCCTGGAGTCCCTTCCATGTCACACCGAACGTGGCTGCTGAGTCAGCTGGCATCCAAGGAGCCGTTCTCCGAAAAGAACTTTTATTTCTTGGCAGCAGGCAACTATGGTACAAAGTCCAACCCACTTAACGAAAATAGGTACATGGCACCTGTAACATTCTCGGTGTATTCACTGCAGCCCAGGAGCCGCCACCAGGGCACGTGGCAGGGGCATCAGCTGACACCCAATGCACGCTCCCCTTCCTGGGGGCAGACTCACTGGAGAGCAGTGGCCCGGCCAGTGGCTACGCGTCCTGGGCCCTGTTGCATCTAGGTGAGGCCTTGGTCCCGTTCTTGCCAATCAACCGTAAGAAGAAGTAATGCTTCACTTCTGGCTTTCTGTGTTGTCTGCAACTGTTTTCACACCACAACAAAATTCCGTAGTCGTGACTGAGCCCATTTGGCCTTCAAAGCTGAAAATATACTATGTGGCCCTTTCTGGAAAAAGCTGGTTGGCCTCTGCCCTAGGGGATGTGAAGGCTCAGAATGGAAAGGCCTTGGATCTTTGCACAAGCCACTTGCTGGTCACAAACACCTGGACAATAACTTCAACAAGAAACAGAGAGTCTGGGGTCTAACTCTGTTATAGCAGCCGGCTCTGTCCCAGCCAACACACATGAAAAATGGAACAGTGGGGTGCCCATTCTGCACCAGTCACCGATGGTCCAGAGCAGGGGCCATGGGGCTGGCACACAAATGGCAGCTTGGGATAGGAGCAAAGATTCTCTTCCTCTGACTGCACACAGCAGCTCGCGTTTGTTGAGGGCTCGCTCAGGGCCAGGCACGGTGCTGAATGCTTTGATGTGGTGGAAAAGAGCCCAGCTGGGCAGTCAGACCACCTGTGTTAGAGTCCTGGCTCTACCCCTTGCTAGGTCTGTGCATCATTTCAGTTTTATCATCTCTGAAAGAGGGATAATGGTAGTTGCAGTGGCTGACACAGGTAAGCACTTAGTTGATGTTAGCTATCACCATCATCTCTGTCAGGCCATTTCATTCTTACAATAACCTATGGCTTCGGCACAATAATTATTCCCACTAGCAGATAAGCACATAAGACATGGTCTTCGCTCTGCGGTTCACAGCTGTGCAGAGCAGTGAATGCAAAACTGAGTGATGGTTAGAACACAGTGAGATGCGGGCTGCATTAAGGAGGGGCCTCGAGGAAAGGGATGTGAGGGAAGAGAGGGTTCGGCTGGACTTGGTGGGTCGGCTGGGGGGAAGTGTGGTTAGAATAACCTTCCCAGGCCAGGCAGGGAGATCCACCTACCGCCATTTGCTGACCACAGGTGATGCTCTTGCACCTGCCTTTTCTTAAACCCCTCATGTACTTCCTTTGCTGAACTTAAGATTCCAAGAAATCACCTCTCTAGATAAAATGCTAGGAAGCTCAGCGATTTCTTTCATCTTTCGTTTCTTTCTTTTCAGGGTAATCAGATAGACAATACCCTTTTCAGTGCTGACTCTATTCCCTCCTTATCACTTTAGATGCCTTTACTGAAGCTTCAATTATAAGAGTTTTTATAAGTTATTATAACTTTTCTTCTTTCTAACTTTTGCCTGTTGAGCACCCAGACCCCCTATGCCTCTGTTAGGAGCACTACAATGACCCCTTCAAAGAGCTCCCATTTCCCATTTTCAGCCTGCGTAGCTGGGGAAGGGCCACCCCCTCCTCCCTAGTTGCAGGGGCAGGCACACGAGTCAGGACCAGACATTAGGGTGCTCCATCTCCCTGGCCACTGGGATTAGCTCAAGAACGGGCACATGAACAGAAGTAGTGTGAAACCTGTATGCTGAAAAACTACAAAATGTTGTTCAAAGAAATTAAAAGAGACCTAAGTAAATGGAAAAATGCCATGCTTAAGGATGGGAAGACAAGATTATTAAGATGACAACACTTCTCAAATTGATTTGCATGCAGATTGCAACTGCTTATCAAAATCCTAGTTGTCGTCATTGCAAAACTGACAAATTAATCCTAAAATTCATATGAAAATTTAAGGAATCCAGAGAAAGCAAATTAATCTTCAAAAAGAAGCACGAAGTTAGAGGAATCACAATTCTAAAATGTAACACCTATACAAAGCTACAGCAATCAAAAAACTATGTAAGATGACAGATATGTTAATCTGCTTCACTGTAAGAACCATTTTACTATCTATATATATCCCATAAAATCATGTTGTAAACCTCAAAAATATATAATAAAATTTATTTTCTAAAAAGGATAGTATGGAATTGGAAATAAGGATATTTAGATCAATGAAAAAGAATGAAAAGTCTAGAAATAACATGGTCAACTGATTTTCCACAAGGATGCCAAGGTGACTCATTGGGGAAAGAATGGTCTTTTCAACAAACAGGACTAAAATAAGTAGATCCGCATGCAAAATAATGAAGTTTGGGCATCTTCCTTCTACCATGCACAAAAACTACCTCCAAATGCATCACAGAACTGAAAGTAAGAGCTAAAACTATGAAACTGTTAGAAGAAAACAGGAATAAATCTTTGTGACCCCTGGGTTAGGTAATGCTTTCTTAGATATGACAGCAAAAAGCACAAGCAACAAAACAAAATATACAGTGGAATTCATCAATATTAAAAACAACAAAAAGACAAATAACCCAATTTAAAAATGAGAAAAGATCTGAACAGACATCTCTCTAACAGGCCAATGAGCACATGGAAAGAAGTACGACGTCATTAGCCCCCAGGGAGGCACAATCGACACACAAAGTGATACCACTTCACATCCACTAGCGTGGCTAGGAGCAAAAAGATGATAATAAGTGTTGGCAAGAACGTGGAGAAATTAGAACGCTCGTACATTCCTGGTGGGAATGTAAAGTGATACAGTCAGTTTGGAAAACAGTTTGACACCTCCTCAAAATGTTAAACACAGTTACTGTATGCTGTGGTCCAAATGTTTGTGCCCCCCCATTCATATGTTAATCCCCAAGGTGATGGTAGTGGGAGGGACGGTCTTCGGGAAGTGATGTAGTCATGAGGGTGGCATGCTCATGAATGGGATCGGTGCCCTTAGAAAAGAAGCCCCAGAGAGCTAGCTGGCCACTTCCACTGCAGGAAGACATGGCTGTAAGGCACCATCTACGGACCAGGAAACCAGCTCTTGCCAGACACCCAATATGCCAGCACCATGATCTTGGACTTCCAGCCTCCAGAAAAGTGAGAAATGAATTTCCGTTGTTCATAAGCCACCCAGTATTTTGTTATAGCAGCCTGAATAGACTAAGACACCATATGACCTGGCAATTTCCATCTTTGACAGAATGAGAGAATGAAATGAAATGGGGAAAAAAAGGAAAACATATGTCCATCCAAAAACATTCATAGGATTGTTCATAAAAACCAAACAGTGGAAATAGCTCAAATCTCTCCCATCCAAGTACTAACCAGGCCTGACCCTGCTTAGCTTCTGAGATCAGATAAGATTGGCCATGTTCAGGGTGGTATAGCCACAGACATCTCAAATGCCTATCAAATGATGAATGGATAAGCAAAATATGGCATACCCATACAAAGGAAAATTATTTGATGGTAAAAAGGAAGAATAGTAACTTCCCCATCTGCAAGAATATGTTCCCAGACTGCGGGTACATGCCTGAAAGCACAGATAACACCAAACTTTATACATACTATGTTTTTTTCTACACGTTCCCTATACTTATGATAAACTTTAATTTACAAATTAGGCACAGTAAGAGATTAACAGCAAAAACTAACAATACAATATAACAGTTATAATACGCTGTAATAAAAGTTGTATGACTGTGGTCGATTTCTCTCAACATGTCCTATTAAACTGTACCGTAACACAAACCGTAGACAACAGAACCAGGGCCAAGGGAGCTGCTATACTAATACAAGCTGCGACACAAATGAACCTTGAAAACATCATCCTTCTGTGAATCACAAAAAGACTTCGAAGTGTATGATTCAATTTATATAAAATTTGTAGAGTAGGCCAACCTATAGATACAAAAAGTGCATTAGTGGTTGCCTAGGGCTGGTGTTAGGGAGAAATGGGGAGTGACTGCTAAGAGGTGCAGAGTTTCTTTCTGGGGTGATGAAAATGTTCTAAAATTGGTTGTGGTGATGGTTGCAAGAATCTGTGAATATATTAAAAAACTGCTGAATATTATATTTTAAAAGGATGAATTATCTGGTATGTGAATCCTATCTCAAGTATTAAAAAGGAATGAAGTTCTGATATGTGCTGTGATATCAATGAACCCTGAAAATAGTATGCTAAGAAGCCAGGCACGAAAGACTACATATTGTATTATTCTACTGACACGAAATGTTCAGAATGGGTAAATCCATGGAGACAGAAAGTGGATTAGTGGTTGCTGGGAGTGAGGGTGGAGGGTTTGGTGGAAAGCGATGGGGTAACTGCCAAGTGGTTCAGGGATTCTTTTGGGGGTGATAGAAATGTTCTAGAATTGATAGTGGTGGTTGTACAACTCTATGACTATACTAAAAGCCAAGGAATTGTATATTTTAAATGGTTAGAGTGTGTGGTATGTCAATTACATCTCGATAAAGCTGTTTAAAAAACAAAAAATGGGCACAGGACCCAGGCAGAACAATGAAATCAATCCTAGACTTCTGCTGGAACTATGGGGAAGGAGCAGCTCTTTCTTCTGGGGGTGCTATGAGCAAGATGCCAGCCTGGCCTGCCAGGGACTCGTCTTGAAGAAAGCCCGAAAATGAAGCCAGCACAGAGGAAAGTGAGGGAGAGAGGAAGGGAGGGAGGGAAAGACCAAGTTCTGATGAAATCCTGCCATCCCTACTCTTTTCACATAAATCAACCTCCTCTCATGCCTTTGCCTGTTGGGGAGGATTTTTGCTCAGCTCCTCGGTGAAATTTTGATTCCTCCTGGGCATCCTCCAATCACTGTTCCCATCACAGACCCTCCTTTCCTGGGCTTCCCATCCTGGGCCCCACCTGGCCCCCACACCCCGACTTCCCAAGGCACGGGCCCGTCTCAACAGCCTCTCCTCCCTCCCGCCTGGCAGCCATGCAGTGGCATCTCCTTTCAGCCAAAAACACTCCCCCACCTGGGCTGCACCTGGAGCGGGGCTCCGCAACTCAGCTGCTTAAAAATAAACACGGGTTGTGTTATTTCCACCAAGTTCTTCCCACCCTATTAATTATTTATCCAGCACCTGCTTCGCAAAAAGGAATTTGGCAGGGAAGGAGCAGGGAGAAGAGCCTGGAAGGAGTGAGGCGGCTCAGAACAGCAGTGGTGGGTGGCGACACTCGGCAGGGCAGAGCCACAGGGTGCAGGATCGGGGTGGGAGAACAGCAGAGTCCTCTCTGTGGCCGTGGTGACACCCATCAGCACTGGTCAGAATGACGTTTTAAAACTCATGACACAGGATACACAGGGAAGAAAAGCATTTAAACGCGGTTATCAGAACTGCAATGTAGCAGAGTGAGGGCTTCCTGGCTGATGCATTAAATGACAAGATCTAGCGGCAGGCCTAATCGCTACTGTAATTTCAGAGTAGTGACCTTTAACGATATTTGGAGACACCTGCAGCAACTGTACTGTGATACAAAAACACATACATGTGGTTGATTTCCATCGGCGGCAAAGTTGCAGATACCGCTACTATTATTGGTGTGTTGCCCAAGTTCACATTTGAAGTCCCTGTGTCAGGTGGAGGGTAGTGACAATAAAAGCATAATTCCTCTTCACCGATCACGTGAATTTCATCCTCAGACCCCAGGACGAGAAGCCCCAGGCTAGAAGCTCAGGCCGAGCTCCTGTACTGGCCACTCCGAGCCTCAGGTTCCCTACCTGTAAACCAGGGCTGGGGACAGTGCGTGCCCTGCCCACTGTGGGGACATGATGAGAGTCAGGAGCCGGAGGATGGCATTAAAAGGGCATTTGGGTCAGGAAATTCCAAATGCTACCTCGGCCTAGCAACCACCACGAGCAGTCCCTGAGCACCCCCTGTGGGCCAGGCCACGGTCTAATGTTCCCTGCATCACCTCACTTCATTCTCACAGCAAACTCAGGAAACCATGGCACAGCGAGGTGACATGCTGGTCTACACTGGCGTCAGGATCCAAACCCAAGGACACTGACCCAGGACTCTCCTCTGCTGCCTCTTGCTGCCACCGCTGGTGGTCCCAAGGAAGGTAAATGCCCAGAGGAAGCCAACAGAAGCTGAGCCAGACTTTGAGCTGGAGCCCCAGTTCCAAACCTCGCACATCCGTACGGGGCACGTCATCACCTGCCAGGATCAGAGGGGGTCCCAAGCCTGGACACAAAGCGGAGCCTCAGTTTTCACCAAGAACTATAATTTCTCCATTTCCAAGACAGGAAAAGCCACACGAGTCACAAAGAGAGGGAGCGTGTGACCCCATATCTAGCGTGCACCTGGCCGGGTCTGCCTCTCCCTACTGCCGGCTCTGCCTGGACACTCACGTTGTATTGCGTCCTGGCTAATGACGGCACACCCTCCACGTGTCAGTGTACAGGTCCCTGCCTGGACCCTTGACTAAATAGGGTCCCTTCTGTCACAGCTCCCTGCACCATCCCTACACAACAGCTTGGCACCACTTGGAAGTATCTTTCTTTATGAGTTTACTTGTTGAACATCTGCCCCAGCTAGGCTGAAAGTTCTAGGAGGGCAGGTACCACACCTATTTCTTCACCACTGTCTTGAACACAACTGTTGCGTGAATCTAAATGAAGAGCACACAGGAAGAAAAGGAAGCAGCAAGCAGTTGGGCTCTGCCTGCTTCTGGAAACTTCCAGTGTTAGCCTGGGAGGGTGAGACAAGACACAGGCACATCCTGATGTGCCAACATAACACGTGACTCTGCCACAGCAGGTGTGGCTCGGAGCCTGACAATCTGACAGCTAAGTAATCTTCTTCCTTAGAGGGGCGAGACGGGCAGGGAGGACACGGGGAAGAGCCTGTTGGAACCAGACGGTGACCATAAAAATGACATGGAATGGTCTTCTCAAACTGTCACGTGTGCACAACTCATCTGGGGCCTGTTGAACATGCACACTCTGATTCAGGAGGTCTGGGTGGGGCCTGAGATTCCGCGTGTCTAATAAGCCCTCAGGTGAGGCCGATGTCACTGGCCCACAGACCACACTTTAGGTATCAAGGTCTTCAGAAAGAACAGATAGGAGGTAGAATTCCAAAACCACTCTCTGAGGTACTTTTTTATATCACTCATCTCAAGTGACATTTTGGCTGGAAAGCCTGGCACCGCCTTGTGACCACATCTGCCACCACATTCCTGGTTCCTCCACATAATGGCATGAGGTTGAGAGCAAATGGGCCTGTGGAGGTTGCAGCGGAGAAGTGGAAGTCCCAGTCCTGGCTTTCTGAACACCTACATACCTTGCTGTGTAACCTGGAGCAAGTTATTTGCTCCCTCTGGGTGGTCCCCAGTCACCAGCCTACAGACTGGCTCTGTCCGCATTATCCAAGGGACTTTCAGAAACGCAGCCTACAGGGTTCCCTCCTAGAGGTTCTAATTCACTAGGTGTGGAGTGTGGCCTGCTCATCTGACTTTGTTAAACCCCGGTGATCTGGGCACACGTCCAGAGTGGACATCATCACAGGAAGGCAAGCGGTGGTGGAACTGTCCTTGGTGCTGACCGGTGGCGAGCGAAGTGGCCTAAATACAGACGGAGGGAGGATCCTCGAGAGGCAATGATTTACCACTTTGTTTGAGAACCTGGGAAAGATGCAGCCGTCTTTTACCCTGCTTGGGTGCTGGCATTACTAGCACACCCATCAGCCACCTGGAGCACAGAAGTGCAGCCTACCACACCAGAAAAGAGAAAACAGTCGTGTTCAATTATTTCCAAAGTTGTTGCATTTGAGGCATCTGCAAGAGTCTCCAAAGCAGTGGGAAAGGCATGATCTACAGCTCTCCAGACCTGTCTGCACACAATGGTCACTGAGGGAAATGCTCCACATAGCAAAACCATTTTTCATCTGCTGCTCCAGTTTGAAGAATGTCTGTGCGAAACTTGAGTTTGTGCTTTCTTCCGGGATTTCCCACGGTAGGAAGTGGGAATGAACACAGGGCGAGGGGAAGGCGGAAATGAGAATTAAGCAGAATGCCAGGTCTGCCTGGCTGGCTCATCTTTCTAGTTTCCCAAAAAGATTTAAGCGCTTGTCCAAAATCAACTACGGCTCCATTACCCGGCATGCAAAGCTGCTGCTGATATCGAGTAGCAAAGGTCAAGCCCAAACGACAGTTCACGGCCAGCTTCTGAAGCCCTACTACCTCTCTACTTGCACCCTTGTCTGTCAAGCGGAGATAAATAATTTTGCCCTGGTTAGCAACTGTGGGCAAATACATTTTTTTAAAAAAAAATTGTTTAAGTAAAAATTCTATGCTGTTCAATTTATAACTTAAACCTCCTGTGGACTGGGTCACCCTTCCAAGGACAGATCTAGAGTCAAATCTCTTGTTGAATGGATGAACAATGACGTTCCTCTTGATATGTTAGTAGCCCTCTGTGCATTTACTGGGCCAGTCTCTCCTGCTACTGGTCATTGTCCACACTGCTTCCCAAGTGAGTATTTTTTTAAAATGCAAAAAGCATTTTTTTAAAACCATGCCACTTTTTTTTTCTTTTGCTTTCAGGATGAAAGTCCAAACTCCTTAGCTAAGCATGCAAGGTAACTGGCCATGCCTGGCTCTTCTGCCTCACCTACTAATGCACACACACATGTACCTAGCTGCTAGTGGCACATGCCATTTACTCAGTAGGTATCGTGGGCCTGAGGAGGTCCATGAACTCTGCTTCCAGAAGTGCCATTTCCTCTGCATGGAGTTCTCCTACACCTCATGCAACAGCTGCCTCCTGCTTGTCCCTCAAGATGGAATTCCAATATCACCTCTGTTCTGAAGCTTCCCTGACCCCTCTCTCTCCCTTCTACTCCAGGGCTGGCTCCCTTGTTTTTCCTACTCACTACCCATGTCCCTTTCTCCTGATGACAGTTGCTTTCCTCAGGGAAGCAACCTTCTCCCACTCTCAGTCCATGGGATTTGGACAGGATTTACTCACTCGCTCCTTTACCCAGGGATGAGTACATGACCTGGCCAAACACAGCTGCTGTGACTGGTCCTGGGACAGGCACAGAACTCAGCTGGGCCAATGAGTGTCAGCACTGAGACTGAAACTACTAGGAAACAACTTGCTCTTTCTGCCCGAGTTGCTTAGCTGATACAGTGACAGCCTAGAGATGAGGGACCATCTTTACTGTGAGAGGGGAGCCTGCCTGAGAAAGAAGCCAACTCAGAAAATGCAGGCAGAGAAAGAAATAGGCACAGGAACAACATGTAAGAATCTGAGCACACGAGAAAGAGACTGGCCAAGATACAGATGTCTGGTGATATCACTGAGCTCCTGGATCCACCCATTCCTGAAGTCATTCCTAATCCTTTCCGTTACAAAAGCCAATAAATTCTCTTTTTAAATTAAAAAGTAGTTTAATTTTGGTTTTGTCACATGCAGTGACACCACCATCACCACCATCACCACCACCACCATGAAAGACAAGCCATGTGTCAGGCAGAATGTGGCCTGTGGGTTGCCAGCTGACAACCCCTGCACTGGGACTTTGTCCATGTACTGTTTTAGCAGCCTCACACTGGAGAGCACAGTCACCTACGAGTGAGTCTGACCGTCCGCAAGTTCCCATCTGCCAGGTCGAGCTCCATGTCCCCATGTCCATTCACTCCCCTCTCAAGAGTCCCTGAGGGCTCTGTACCCCCTCAAGCTCGCCAGCACCTGCTGCAGATGTTCTGCAACGCCCTCTCACGGGTCCCCCTGCTACACTGACGCCACCCAGCCGTCCTCCACAGGCAGTGACATCTTCGAAATACCAACTGGACCAATTGCCACTCTCCTGCTTAAAATAACTCACTGGTTCCTCCCCCGCCAGCACAGACAGAAACACCATGTTTAGACAAATAAACAACTACATTTACAAAATGTGCTAAAACCATAAAGGGAAAAACAAGGGACCAAGAAAGCACAGGATGGAGGGAGCCGACTTGTTCTGCACAGCTGGGAGAGGATTCCCCGAGGAGGCAGAATTCAAGTTGAGACTTGACAGAGGAGAAAGATGCGGCCACAGGAAGGGCAAGGGATGGAGTGTTCTAGAAGGAACTACATGTGCAAAGGTCCTGAGACAAGAAAGAGCTTGGGGGCTGGAGATCCAGCAGGGAGACCCGCACTGTCACATGAGGTGAGGCGGGGGTGCTAACTCCTCGGCCACCAGGATGCAGAAGACTAAACAAGAGTGCAGGCAAAGTCCTGGCACCACACCTGGCGTGTAGTTAGCACGCAATAAACGGCCACTTTTCTTGTTAACGTGGCTCCTCTGAGGTGTAGACGGGCTTGTTTATTTCCTCATGGTTGGAACAGGGCTGCCCAGGCCACCAGGGAGAGCTAAAAGCAAGTATCAAAGTCTCCTTTGTAACACAAAACAGTTCCATTTTCGCCGGCTTATGAGGATCAGGCACTTAACTCGAAAAAGCTTCAAAGCTCATTACAAAAAAGAACTTCACTTTCCCTCAGGAGGCAGAGGAGCTGAGGAACGAAATGAGGAGGAAGTTCCAAGGGGGTGGCGAGGCTTAACGCGGGTGTGGAGTGCCGAGGAGACTGGCTCTCTGCAGGGCAGGAGAAGCCACGCCCTGCACTTCCAAGCACACTCGAAGCTTGCTGGACCCGGCTTCCGAGAGGGAGCTGGGAGTGGGGTTTACTCCGGGTCCGTGTTACCATCAGGGACCTGATGTTCCTTCAAGAGCCAGGAATCCAGCCTCTCCTGACGCAAGACGGAGTCTCTCAGTGTTTGGTGTGTGATGGGAAGTGGCTGCTCCCCCAGAAAACCAGTCCAGCGAGGAAAGCAGACGTGCGAAAGAGCGTGTGCACTGAGACACGGGGCGGGGGGCAGGCTCACAGTGGGGAGAGAGAGGCAGTGGGTTCTAGTCTGAATGGAGCCAGAGTTGCCACGTCAACAAGAGGACGGGAGTTCCATCTTCGTAAAGGAATGCAATGACAAAGAGTAACGTACAGAAAAACATGCAAAGATCCTAGATACCAGTAAGATAAATACCTGGTAGAAAAATGACCACAGGATGCACAAAGGCAAGAAAGGGAGGAGGAAATTTGAATGACTAAAAATCGTTAATGGATCATCAACCTTATCTGCAACTGACGACATGTGACTCAAAAGCACGATGAGATACCATTTTTTCGCCCATCATGTTGGCAAAATAGAATAAATTTTAAGTCAAACAATGCTGAGCGCAGTTGAGAATGTAGAACAATGGGAATTCTCATCCGCCTGGTTGGAAGGGAACAATTGGTGCCGTGGATTGGAAAGCAATTTGGCAGGAGCTAGGCGAGTTGATGACATGCGCGTCCTGTGAGCCGGCAGCCTGGTTCACAGGCCACGGCCACGAGCAACTGAGTCTCAGACACATCTACACGGCAATGTGTATACGAAGCTCGCTGCAACAACAGGGAAAGTTGTAAACAACCTAAATGCACAGCAACGGGAGAATAAACTGCAATGCTGAATAGTCCTACAATGGAGAAAGTGAGGTGGTTAAAGGTAACGAATCAAAACGCCGAACATCTAAATGAATAAATCGCAAAAATGTAACATTGGTGAAGAATACAAGTTGTGAAAGGACACAGAAAGAATGATATCATTCATGTGAAACAGTAAAAAGAAAACTCTCTCGTGATCCTATGTACTAGAAGTATAAAACCGTGGACAGGAAGGACACGGGACAACTCCACAGAGCGGGCACCCTCTGGGAGGAGGGCGCCAAGAAAATTCGGCCGTGTTTATGATGTTCCACTTCCCTGCATATTAATGTTATCACACCTGGATGGTGGTCTGCACATGCTCACTACATTTTCCTGTGCATTCTGGGGCACATTTGAAACATTCCGTCATAATTTTTTGCAGGAGCTTAGAAGCAAATATGACAAAATGGTGAACAGCTGTCAATTTCATGGGGTGGGAGTATAGGTGCTTGATCTTATTCCTCGTACTCTTTGTCCATTCCTTTAAGAAACTGTCCCTGAGAAACTCTTTGGAGCATCTACCGACGTGGAATACATGCAAACCCTATGACTAGCAATTCTGTTCCCGAGTACAGACCCCACAGACCAGGGCTCACGTCCATCAGAAGACACGCGCAAGAACGTTCATCACAATACTATTTGTAATAGAGCCACACTGGAAGCCACCCAAATATGTGTAACAGTAAAAGATAAATTGTGGTGTGTTCATATCACGGACTACTACACAGCCATGAAGACCAGACAACTGCCACCTGCAACAACGCCCGTGAATCTCACAGGTGTGACGGTGAAATAAAGACTCCAGATGCAAAAGAGTGTGTGCTGCGTGATTTCCTGCATGCAAAGTTCCAAGACAGGCAAAAGCACTCCATGGTACCAGAAATCAGGACAGTGTCCCCCTATGGGGAAGGCACGACAGGAAGAGGCCTCTGTAGTGTTAATGGTCTATTTCTTGGTCAAGGGCTGTTGGCACAGCTGTGTTCGGTTGGTGAAAATCTATCAAACTGTACCCTAAGATTGGAGGTATGTTATACCTCAACTTAAAAACAAAAAAGAAAGCCTCCCAAAACTCACCACCATAACAACAAGAATAGAAATGAAGAGGGGAGGAAGAGGAGAGATAGGAAGAAGGAAGAATGAAGACGCGTGTGCCCGAGTTATCACAAATCACAAAAGAAAGGAAACCCAGCCAGCGAGGCTTCCCTGTAGAGCTGTGTTTCAAGCTGGCATTTGCAGCCTTGGGACACGCCAGGTGCCGTGTCAGAGAGCTAACTTGCATTACCTTGCTCGCTCTTCACAAGGGCCCGTGCTGCCAGCATCCTCACCCCCATGTGACAGCGAGTGTCGCAGAGGCCGAGTGACCCGCCCGAGCTCACACAGCCAGCGTGGCCCGGGCAGGCTCTGAATGGGCAGTGAGACCTGACAGCCCAAACCTGGCCTCTGCATCGAGTGGTTTCTGAAGACACACGTGGCCCGGGGCGCTGCAGAGACAGGCAGGAAAAAGGTGGCGGCTTCCTCTAGACGTGAGGGTTCTGAACCCCAGGAAGGTGGTGTCGGGAAGTGACCGAAATGGCAGCAACCTAAGAGACTGAAAATGTTTTTTTCCAGCATACCAAAGAGGAAGCAAGATTGCGACACACAGTTTTCAAATATTAATGGGAGTGCTAAAGGGAAAGGTAGCAATTATTCTCAATTATTCAAGAAGAGAATGAGAGCTGAGAAGTACCCTTCTATGTTGTGATTTTAATCAGTTGTCCAAAAATGTGAGGAAGAAAAGCAGATGGAACATGGGCTAAGTATATTCGACAGGCCTTTAGAGCTGAAGAGAGAGAGATTAAATAATGACATACAAGGAACCTAACAGACCCAGAAATATTTTGGCCAATGTTTAATGCCCAGCGGAGAGTCAAGTGTCTTGTAGTTCGTGTCAATTACAAAACCAGTGGGTTCACCCCAGAAAGAGAGCCCTCAAACCAGCCTGGCACGAGGGAAGCGGGGGACTGGCCAATTCCAGTTGGTTAACAGGGAAGGCCAGACCCCACGTGTGTCGAACAAATCCTCTCTGTCACCAAGAAGAGTGGACGCAAAGTCTCTGTAGAACCTCCTGCAAATATGACTTGGCTGGTATCCCGTGAGCAGGTCTGACAGCACCACGTGAGAACTGAGCGTGTACCAACAACAATCAGTGGAACTCAGGAAGCGGACCGCGGAGAAAGGAAATTGAAAACCCAACGGAATGGGTGCCATGTACCAGCTTCTGCAGAGCTTGAGCTCATCTGCTCACCAAACTCGTCTGACTGCGCACCTACTACGCAGCTGGCACCGCGGCAGATCCTGAGACGGCAGAGACTCGGTGAGGCCAGGCGCTGCCCTCTACCCCCACGGCGCACTGTTGGGGTGGGGGGCCAGAGAACTGAAATCAGGCCACTGCGACGTGCAGGAGCATGAGAAAGGAACCCAGAGGAGGGACAGCTCACGTCCTGGGGGCAGGGAAGGCTTCCTGGAGGAGACATGAAGGTGCCTGTGTAGGGTGAGACCTGCCGGGTCTGTGACCCAAGGCCACCAAGGGGATGCCCTTGCATTCCACTTCTCCGCGAGCTGCCTGTAGGTGGTTTGTAGGGCGGGGACAGAACAACAAATACACTTCTAGGTGCTGGCTCTGGACTCTTGGTTTATAAATGACCTTGGTTTTTTTTTTATTGGATTTTAATTTGATATGATGGAAAAGTCCTCCCAAGAAAGCCCCACTTATTAGATCCCCACACCCATACGCATTGCAGGCTGAGGCTCGTCAATGTCTCTCTCTTAAGATGATTTTTTTCTGGCAAGATGACTTCAGCAACTGTTCCCCTGGAAAATATCTTAAGAGGTTTTTACTGTATTAAAGAGAAACACAAATGTGTGATGTGTAATGAGCCCAATTCCTCTCTTCCTCGCGATGGAAACATTAAGTACCAGGACTATTTAGGCAGCGGCTGGCGGAGTGTCAAATGAGACACAAGCTTGAGTTTATGGCTTCGCTTGTTTGGAGCTGCTTTTCTCCCCCAAATTTCCCTCTGGAAAACTTGCAGGGCTGGGGGATGGCATCTGAGCTCCCCGGGTCTCCTCAGCGAGCAGGTGGGGGTGGATCACGGTCATCTGGATTGTCTGGACGTGAGGGGCTTTCTGGCGGGATCCCCCCCTAAGATTGTGCAGCTCCACACAGACACCCGCAGTTACTAACTTTTGGCACCACCAGCTCCTCGATCTGGGCCTGGACTTGCGGAGCTTCCCCACGAGGAGGCAGGGTGGCGCGGTGGCGTCGGCAGAGTGTGGCTCAGTCCCTGGCTTTGCCACTTACAGGCTATGGGACCTCGGGCGGCAAGCTTGTTGCCCTTGGGTTCCTTGTTGATAAGACATTTTATATGACAAGAAATGCATGATGAGAAGATGAACAGAAAGCCCCCGAGTGCACAACGAGCCTGGCATAGGATGGCTGGTGTTATTCTACACGGAAGCGCAGGGTGCAAGGGTTCTAGAGGGACCGGCTGTGTTGGGCTCGGCCCCTGCACAGGCTCGGAGTCCCAGCATCGCGGTGAAGAGAACGCGCTGACGCGTCTGCTGGCCCCATCTCCCCACCAGCCCTGCGCCCCTTTATTTAGCAAACCAGGACACAGCACTCACTCACCGTGTGCCAGACGGTGCTCTAAGCACCTCACAAATGTCAGCCCCTGCAATCCTAATAAAAACAACACCAGAAGTGCTATAACTATTCCTGGTACACAGAAGGGGAAACTGGCACAGAAAGGTCAAATAACATGCCCAAGGCCACACAGCTAATAAAGCCATGGGAATCTTTCTTCTTTCTTTGTTACCCTTGACTCTCAGTGCCTGTTACAGCCCATTCCAGAGCTGGCAAAGTCCTGAGGAATAAATAAATGTATGACTGGATGAATTAATGAGTGACTACCTCCCCATACGTTTAGGGTTACCAAGAAAGTTCACGTAGACCTGCGGGTGAACCATGGGCAGCACCCCTAGCTCTTCCAATGGCCCCTGGTGCAAGTGGGGTGGTGGCCAGTGGCAGGGGTTGGGGGGAGGACAGAGGTAACCAAATCTGGCTGCTCCCGCGACCTGCTCACCACAGCACCGAGGAGGTGCTAGGTGTCCACTCACTCCCACCTCCGTGCCGGCCATCCCCCCTCCAGGGGGGCTGCACTTCAAACGGCACTCGGAGCAGCTTTCCACAGCTCAGTGAGCACCAGCCAGTCCCCCACCACACACTGGTGCGTGTGTTTTTAACGAGGATGTTAATGCATAATTTCTCCAGCAACTTGAATTATCTGCGGCTCCAGGGAAAGCAATTTCCTTGCCTTAATGCCAAAGGAACTTTCAGAGATCGAATCTATTATTCTAGGAAGGAATCGACAGTCCAGAAACATCATCAAAAACGCGTCCTTTACCTAAGCCCTCGCACGGGCGACGTCCAATGGACAGGGAGCTGGCCAGGCGGCAGCCTCGGACCAACAGAGCGCCGGCTTTCCTGCCTCCCGAACCCTGCCTGGCTTCCCGCCCATTCCACAAAAAATATTCAGCCAAGAGCAGACTGAGAACAACCTCCCGAGTCACCTTGAGAGTTGTTCTGCTCACTTTCGGAATCTGGATTTTTCTGAATGTGTGCCAAGACCCAGCAAAGTGAAGTAGGAAATAAAAGGGAAACTCTTCCACTTAATTTCTGCTCATTTATTCATTAACTGGGGCCGTGTATGTCTGGGTGTGTCAGATGCTATTCTAGGAGCTGGGACAGAGCAGTGAGCAGAAGCAGACCCGGGCCCTGGTTCATGAGTTTCCACGCCGGGGCAGAGAGACAGGTGACACTTAAGGACACGAAGAAGTCACTTCAATGGACACAATGCGCTGGGGAGAAAATCACAGCAGAGGAATGAGATGGACGGTGGCCCGACGGCAGCAGGAATGGGCCGGGAGAGGCCCCTCTCCGAGGAGGGCACGTCTGACCTGAGACCCGATGAATCGGAAGAGCCCTCCGTGCAGAGATTTGGGGATGGTCCTTCCAGGCCCAGGGGACAGCACCCTGAGGTGAGAACAG
>VSMD01135768.1:0-14531 GCA_008750895.1 Mirza zaza | reverse complement strand
GCATAACCTAAATCTAATCATGACAAAACATTAGACGAGTCCAAAATGAGAAACTATTTTTTTTAAAAAAAGACCATTCTTCAGAAATATCAATGTCATAAGAGACAAAGAAAAGCTGACGAAATGTTCCAGATTAAACATGACTAAAGAATCATTAGAATTAAAAACAAAAAAAGAGAATCATTAGAACTAAATGCAGTATCTGATCATGGATTGATGGTATACTAAAGAGAGTAAAAACGCTATAAATTATGGGGTCAACTGACAAAATTGGAATATGGAAGGTAGATAAATAAAACCATGTGTCAATGTTAACTCTAATGAAACTGCTAACTGTACTGTAGTTTCACAGAAGAATATCCTTGTTCTTAGAAACCGAACACTTTTTAAGTATCCGAGGGAAAAGGTCTTCCCTTGATATATGTAACTCACTCTCAAATGGTTTAGAGAAAAATATTAATATATCATACACACATGCCCTTACAGAGTAAAGATGATAAAGCAAATAATATAAAATACTAACAGGTAAATGTGGTAAAACATTAGTATTCTTAATGTAAAATATGAGTATTCTTTGTAGTAATCTTTAATCTTCCAACTTTTTAATAAATTCGAAATCACTTCCAAATAAAACGTTTTTCAAATCCCACAGGAAATTATTTTAAAAATCCACAATATGAAGTTAACATTTCCCTCTATGTTTTTCACCTACAAAAATGGAATGCTGTAAGACACTAGAAAGTGGTCAAACCACTTCACATCTCTCTCATTAATGCATTTGCATTAACTATCTTATTAGCCATATCATAAAGTTTAAATCCGTATCATCCATTGAATGATAAAAGATAGAAATACAACAAGGCAACAGAAATGGATTAGCAATAACAACAACAATATGGCTTTCATTTTCTAAGGCATAGATTCCAGACAAAAAAAATTTAGAAGAGCCCTATCTCCCTATTAAATATAATATAAGACCCAGTTTTAAAATATGACCAAGCTGCCCAAACCAGTATTTGAACACTGGTAAAAAATAGCTTTAATCACAGGACAGACACAATCCCAAAGCTTTATTTTAATTTACTACTTTATCTCTAATGAGAGAGGATTTTTTTTAAAGTGCAAAACAGAGAAACTTACAGTTCATCTCGTTGTCTCTGGGACAGCACCATTTTGGCTGTAATGTTAAGCTTATGTGATATAGTGGTATGTCCCTCCTCTTGGAAAAATCAAAAGGCTTTTCAATCTCTGGATTTATAACTAAATATGCCAACTAAGTGGCTTCCACAAGGCAGAAATGATCCTTTTATAAGTGAATCCAACCAGTAACCAGGAGATATTCAACAAGTAAGGGTCATTCCACCTAAGGAGAAAAAGAGAGAGAAAAGAATATTATTTCCTTCACTTAAAATTTAAATTATTTGTAAATTATTAGTTGCAGTATACATTTTCAAAGATTAGGTTTAGTATGATGTTAATATAAATTAGAGGCGGTTTTCAACCTATAGTGAAAATCCATTAATGTCAAAATATACACTATTTTATGTATTTTAAATTATATTTAATAATTTAATAAGCCATAACAGCACTATTTTTAAATTTAACATAAATTTACCAACTCCCAACCATGTTGCCTCCCAGATACATTTAATTTCAAATATATATATATATATATATATTTTTTTTTTTTTTGAGACAGAGTCTCACTCTGTTGCCCCGGCTAGAGTGCCATGGCATCAGCCTAGCTCACAGCAACCTCAAACTCCTGGGCTCAAGTGATCCTTCTGCCTCAGCCTCCCAAGTAGCTGGGACTACAGGCATGCACCACCATGCTAGGCTAATTTTTTCTATATATTTTTAGTTGGCCAATTAATTTCTTTCTATTTTTAGTAGAGATAGGGTCTCGCTCTTGCTCAGGCTGGTCTCAAACTCCTGAGCTCAAGTAATCCTCCCGCTTCTGCCTCCCAGAATGCTAAGATTACAGGCATGAGCCACCACACCTGGCCCTAATTGCAAATATTAAAATACACTTCTCAAGAAGGCTATAATTTTCCCTTAAATATAAAAATTAAAATTTATAACTTACAAAAAAGGTATAAAAAGTAAAATAGTTTAGGATTTCGTAAACTACACCCAATCTAAATAGTGCCAGCCATAACTGAAGCAACTTTCAAGGTTGAATGTTAGCCACCAACAACCTTAGAATGGCCAATATAAACTGCCGAGCAATCTTACACTCTCTTAGTGAATGTGCTTAATGAATCAATTTAATATCATTTCAATTTATTCTGTGTCCCTGAAATGTGTTTTAAAAACAAAAAACTGAATGAACTACCCTAGATTCTATATGTTCACACAGCAATCCATTTCTCTAAGCTAATTTTGTATAGTATTACTTAATATTTCAGAGCCCTTATAAAATCAATCGTGATCAACTCAGAGTAAATGTAGGTAAAAGATAAATAAGGAATTGTTTTCATAAAGAATTAGTCTTCAAATCTCTTACAAAAAAATTTTAGTTTGTCTTATCATATTACAAAAAATAGCTAGAGAGAATTTCCAATGGATTTAGGAAATATATCTGAAATGGTCTTACTTAAAATGCAGGCTACTGGTATACACAGAATTCTATTGGAAAGGGCACTTCAAAGCAATAGGAAATCATCCTCCAAATGAAATGAAATTAATGTATAATGAAGAGCCCTTGGAATCACCAACAAATCATGGACAGAGGAAAAAGATACATTCTTGAATGTCTTTTTCATGCCATGTCAGGCACTGTTCTAGGCACTGGGAATACAGTGATGAATAAGCCAGTTAAGAAACAAAAATGAGAAAGCACACCTTGGTTTCAAATATGAGCCCTGAGTAAAAAAATGAGAGCTCATATGCTCCCAATGCAAGCTGCTGATTTCAATGGAGATCGTTCTCCATAGAGCAATTCTAATAAATATAAGCAGGACGTTTTTTGTTTTTAAATAATCCCTAAGGATTCTTCTAATCTTCAGCCCAGCTCACTAAAAATGATAGCTGAAAGCCATCACTACTGCTCCATCCAAAGAAATATGAATGATGTCAGTAAGAAAACAATGGAATTAGAACCAAACAAAATTAACAACCCAGAAAACCATCCTTCTTTGGTATTTAACAACTCCCAACTATTAAGCCTCACTTTCCTAAGTCTTAACTGTTACCAAGCCAAAGCATCTAGGGACTCACAAACTCTGAAAAAGATCATGGTAGGAGGTAACAATTACCTGATGGTGGTGACTGCCTAAACTGTCTACAGGTTTCTATTATTTGGGACAATGATAATCTACTGAAACATAATTAATCAGAAAAAAAAAACCACACATACACTACAGCGTTCTATTTAATCACGGAGAGACTACCCCTAGCCAAAAAGGCAAATCGATGTACAACAATATGACATTACTTGAATAGCAGGATTATCTAATAACAATAAAACCAAAATATAAACAAATCATTGAATGTATACTGGTGTACTGAACAAATTAACTTATTCATTCAACAAACATACAGAACACTTAATATGTGCCAGGCACTGTCTGAAATACTATGTTTAATGGGGAAAAAGATTTGGCCTTTACATTCAAGAAGTCACAACCTACTGGAAGAGTCAGCCAAGAAACAGGCAACTAAAGCAGTGTGAACAGTGTGACAAGTGTTACCACATATGGGCTGAGGACTCAGGATGAGGCTGAGCAGGTAAGCAGGGGATAGATCACCAAACAGGCTCAGGTCTTTACAATTTATACTAGGGCCAATAGGGACCCCTTACTTAGGAAGTGTTTTAGAAAACTCACTCTCACTTACATAGTAAAGAATGGACCAGAAAGGAGGCTTGCAATAATGAAGGTGACAGATGACATGGGTCTACACTAGCAGGATAGCAGCAGTAAATAAAGAGAATTAAATGAATTTATTTTCCAGGTAAATCTTACAGGACTGGTGTCTAGATGTAGAGAGTCAGAAAAGGAGACAGAAAGGTGAGTCAAGTCGAGTATAACTTCCAGAGATTTCTGGCTTAAAAGTTGATGCCAACTCTTGTATTTAGCCCAAAAAATAAAATTAAAATTACAAAAAGAATAATAAAAATAAAAATAAGTTGAACGGGAGACTCCGATATGTGAGAGGATAAGGAAAGTATGATCAATTCCATTTTAGATATATTGATTCTAAGGTGCCTGTGAAATTTCCAGTAGGGAGTTGTATAAACAAGTCAGTCTGAAGAGAAATAACCTACCCAAAAAAAGGTCTGGTACTTTTTATTTAGAGATGGTAAATGAAGCTATGGCAATGGATGAGATGACCCATGTTATGCGCAGAGCAAGGCAGAACAACACCAACACTTAAGAGTCTCCAACTAAGCCTGAGAGCAAACAGTTAAAGAAGTAAAAGAAAAACAGGAGTATGTCACAGAAGCCATGGGAGTATTTCAAAGAGAAGCAATCAACAGTATCCAAATCTGTCCAACTATTAAGCAAAATCAGGTTGAGATAGGTCTGCTGTTTTCAGCATGGAGCTCACTGACAACCCTGACCTGAATGGTTTTCTGTAAAATGGCAGGAACATGGTTTAACATAGCTTAAACTGTATTTAAGTGGGCAAGGAGATGAAGTAGAGATGGTACCGCGAACAAATATTTTAACAGTAGATAACACTGAAAAGCAGTTTCTCTGGTTGCTGTTTTTCCTAGCCAAATTAGATGCTTAAATCCTGATAGTAGAGAAAAAGATACAGGAGAATGAAGAAAGTAATCAAGAATTTTTATAGCATAATTTTCACCCCCTAATTAACCACAGGCTGCTAACACAACAAAAAAATAGCCAGAATGATGTAAAAATATAGTTATATAACTATATTTTATATTGGTGTAGTGATAACACTAGGCCACATATGAATGAAGTGTTCTTGCCACAAAATCAAATCTGAATCAAGCCTCTGGCTCCAATTATCAATTTGTAAGTAGTATAGTAGAGGGCAGAGAAATACAGTCTGCCCTAAGTAACTGTGGGGGACTGCTTTTAAGACCTACAGGATTCTGGTATCTGAAGATGCTCAAGTCCCTGACATTAAATGGCATAGTTTTTACATATAGCCTACGTACACCCTCCTATATACTTTAATTCATCTCTACATTACTTCTAATACCTAATACAATATAAATACGATGTTAATAGTTGTTATAATGTATTGTTTAGGGAATAATGACAAAAAAAGTCTGTACATGTTCAGGACAGATGCAACATTTTTTTGAGTATTTTTGAACTGAGCTTGGCTGAATCCACAAACGTGGAACCCACAGATACAGAGGGCCAACTGTATGTTAAAGATACCATCAGGATACTGTCAGCAAAATCTAGACTGTGAAAAGTTTTATAAAACCAATGACCCTGGTTGGGCATGGTGGCTCATGACTTTAATCCCAGCACTTTAGGGGGATTGCTTGAGGCCAGATCAGCCCAGGCAACATAGCAAGACCCTATCTCCACAAAAAATTTAAAAAATTAGCTGAGCACAGTGACGTGCACCTGTAGTCCCAGCTACTCAGGATGGTGAAGTAGGAGGATTGTTTTAGCCCAAGAGTTCAAAGGCTGCAATGAGTTATGATCATGCTGCCATAATTCAGCCTAGGAGACAGAGACCCTGCCTCAAAAAAAAAAAATTAAATAAACAAAATAAAACAAAAGACCCAGTTTCTTCAAATAAATTCCAAGGGAAGAAAAAGAGATAGGAAAGGGAAACCTATGGATTAAAAGAGATACGTGGCGTACCAATCAATGTAATTTACAGACCTTCGATCTAGAGCCAAATTATAAAATAAACCAATAAACAAACATTGGGGGAAATGTGAATACTGGCTGGATATCTGATGATATTAAAGAATAATTATGAACTTTTTAAGAAGTGATAATGGTATTATGGCTACTTTTAAAAGTCTTTCAGAAATACATAATGAAAACATTAACAGTAAAATGATAATGGTGTCTGTGATTTGCTTCAAAATATATTTGGGTGGGGAGAGTGGATGGGAGGGAGATATATGAAACAAGATTGTCTTTGAGTTCGTAACTGTTAAAGTACTTGAAAGTTCATTACACCATTCTCTAATTTTGTTTATAAGTCCAACATTTCCCTTAATAAGAAGTTTTTTTTTAAAAATCACAAGAGGAACACAATGGAGGAAGGACTTAAGAGAGGAGGAGAAAGAGAAAAGAATGGAACCCAGATTCAGAAGCCTCACACATAAAGATGGATCACTTCTTATACGGTGTTAGAAAGAAGAAAAAGACGTAAATTTGTTTTTATATTTCTGGAAAATAGGAAACAAGGTCATTTACTGAGAAGGAGGAGTAAAGAGGAGGCATTAAAGAGGCTTGAAATAGCTGCTATGAAGAATAAAAGAAACTGGACAGGAAGCACAAAAAGGACATTTTTTTAGATCAGAGACATTGAATTTTTAGTAGTGCCAATCTCCAAAGATATTTTTCTTTAGTAAGTATGGACACTCTAGCTGCAGACACAGATAAGGCATACATTTAGAAGGATCTAGGGTTGGGTTGAGGGTTTGCAAGGTATGTGCAATGAATGTATGATGAAGAGAGTTAAAATAATGAATCCAAGAGCCTAAACTATATTGTGCAGAAAGTAAAAATAAGAGTGGCAAAGACAGACCAAACAGATCAAGAAAGTAGAGGTCTCAACATCCTGGAAGAACAATCGAAGAGTGGGATGATTATAATTATTATACTATTTCCCCAAAATAATAACTATTTAATGTTTTGATTAAACTAAGTATTGATGATATACAGTAAAGAAAGGCAATGGATATGATGATCACTGGATGCAGATTAAGAAGACGTGGGTTCAAGTCTGTAACCAACTCTAATAATCTGAGTGATTCATCTAACTTTTCTGACTAGAAGATCTAAGGTTCCTTTTAACTCAGATTATTTCACCCCGTATCAATTTCCTACTTTTAAACTTCCTACCTTTAACATATATATTTTTTTGCTATCATGAAGCACAAGTATGTGATTGAGCTATCATACTTATTTTAAGAATATAATATAGAGAACATATAATATTTCTCAAACTTATCTTTCCAGTAGCCTTTTAGTTTGATTAATGTTTTAACACATATTGCAAAATACCTGGTGACAACAGAAATAAATGGTTTTATAGTAGAGTAAAAGAGAGGTTAGAATTGATATTTTGCAATGAACAATCGACATAACAAACAGTACAAATAAACCAGGCAGCATTTTCATACAACATAGTGCAGGAGATCTTAAATTTTTTTGAGGTTACTGGATTCTTTTGAGAGTAAGATGAAAGCTCCTTCCCCTCAAAGAAGCACATATGAAATAAACAAAATATTGCATGCATTTTAAGGGAATTCACAAATCCTTCCAAAATCAACATAATGAATGAGAAGACTTATCATTTTTGAAATGTATTTTGGCACTACTTTGATAATCTCTCTTAAACCATATACTACAAACACATTTCAAAGAAGAATCTGGTTTATTCATTTGCATGTCAATATCCAGACATTTATAGAGATCGGATCAATAATGTTTAAGCACTAGAAACAGAGACTTCAGTATACTTTTTGGATAGAAGAATTCTTAAGCATTCTCTAATCTAATATTATGTCTACTTATCTGCTATCCAATGTAGCAAAGACAATGTGTCTATTGCTAAGATACGCACCTCCCCACAGAAAGAGAAAGGGGAAGAGCAGAAAAAAGAAGAGAGAGGAAACAATGGAGTATTAAAAAATAATTTTATAAAGATTGTAATAATTTATTAAATTATTTCCATTTTATGTTTCAGTATATATTAAACAAAAGAGGTTTCACACTTCCCAAAACGACTTTTGTAAAATTATTATTTCATTAATAATCTATTTTGGGCCGGGCGTGGTGGCTCACACCTGTAATCCTAGCACTCTGGGAGGCCAAAGCGGGAGGATCGCTTGAGGTCAGGAGTTCGAGACCATACTGAGCAAGAGTGAGACCCCGTCTCTACTATAAATAGAAAGAAATTAATTGGCCAACTAAAAATACATAGAAAAAATTAGCCAGGCATGGTGGTGCATGCCTGTACTCGGGAAGCTGAGGCAGGAGGATCACTTGAGCCCAGGAGTTCGAGGTTATTGTGAGCTAGGCTGATGCCATGGCACTCTAGCCCGGGCAACAGAGTGAGACTCTGTCTCTAAAAAAAAAAAAAATAATCTATTTTGTACATTAGTCCCTGTCAAGTAGGAGTTTATGAAATAGTGAAAAATATGGAAAATAAATGATGTGTGTGAGGGAAAACAAACAACTAATTATATATTAACAGTAGAGGAACATTAATATAAAAATCATCAGATTTATTATTAGATGTAGAAAGAAAAGTTAAAGTGTAGAAATAAGAGTTAAAGGGATATCCAGTAACTCAACAAATACTTTTATAAGGGTAGATTTCAACCCTCATAAAATTGTCATTTGACAAAGCTTTACTAAAAGAGGGTGAGCATATCACCCACCATGCTTAAACAGCACATATTATATTGTAGTTCATAATCCTAATCCAAGTAACTTCCAGATATAGCAATGAAAGCAGAAGCTACTGTCAATCAAGACTTGAGACCCAGCATGGTGGCTCACACCTGTAATCACAGCACTTGGGGAGGCTGAGGGAGGAGGATCGCCTGAGGCCAGAAGTTCAAGATTAGCCTGGTCAACATAGGGAGACCTTGTCTCTACAAAAAATTTAAAAATTACCAGGCATGGTGGTACTCCCCTGTAGTACTATTCCAGAGGCTGAGGCTGGGAGGATCACCCGAGAACCCAGGAGTTCAAGGTTACACTGAGCTATGATTATACTACTGCACTCTAGCCAGGGACAGAGTTGAGATCCTGTCTCAAAAACAAACAAACACAATTGAATATCTTTTCAGATCAATTGATTTTCAACAATTTGTTAAGCAACTTTCCCCAATAAACCAAATGTTCCGTGATACCCTGCAAACTATCAGGTTTTTAGAATAGCTCCGAAAAATAGAAAATTTAAAAATTCATTGATTAAATATTTTATTAAATATTATTTAGGTATATTTTATACCTAAATTTTAAAGTATTTTATTAAAATATCTAATAATCATAAAAATATTTATGTATAAATATTTTATTAATCTGCATGACTATTCATATTACAGATATACATTTCTTGATGTTTTCAACTATTTTTGTCATTTTATCCAATTATCTTTATATATAATCTACTAAAGAAAAAAAACAATCTTTTTCTTAAAGCTGATAAAGAATGAAAAATGTTTTGTCTATAATTTAATGAATTACGATCTCAATCTGAGTTAGAGAAGTAAAAACTACTTTCTTAGTTATGTTGACTGTGATGTTTTTTGAAAATCAGACCAAAGTTTAAAAAGCACAAATAACCAGCATCCAACAAAAAAGAGACATAAAACTTATTTACTCAGTCAACATGTCATAATGTTCCTACCTAATAATCTGTTTTTTAAATAACCAAAAAAGAACCAGCCTGACCCCTGAGTAAGGGTGAGATCCTGTCTCTATTAAAAATAGAGAAAATTAGCCGCACACGGTGGCTTGTACCTGTAGTCCCACCTACTTGAGAAGCTGAAGCAGGAGGATCATTTCAGCCCAGGAGATTAAGGTTGCTGTGAGCTAGGCTGACACCATAGCATACTAGCCCAACCAATAGAGACTGTCTCCAAAAGAAAAAGAAAAGAAGAAGAAAAAAAAAGATATTGAGATAAATTACAATACAGTCACACACACACAACAAATATAAGAGAACTAGATAGAAATCTGATGTTTACTAACAATCTGTACATTTCCAATCTACAGAGATTGTTACAGTCCAGGAATGTTCTGAATGCAACATAAAGCAAGGTACACTGCTACCTTACTTTAGGCTTAGAGAATCAACTCAGCAAATGCTTGGTGAACCCTACCTAAAGTTTCAAGCTACAAGAAACAAAATTTAAGCAAAACAGGAGATTGCTTTCTTTTTAACATAGTAAAAATCAAGTGAAATTTATTAAGTAGTATTTATGAAAATACAGGGCCAGAGCCATATCTGTGGGGCATACCACAAAGAATTCAAGAGCCCAGTTCTATAACTTAAATGTTACATTCGCAGAGCCTCCTTAAAGCTCAATTTCCTCATTAAGGCCAAGTTTCCTTAAGTGTAAAATGGACTTAAATGTGACATTCACCTCCCAGGGTTTAGTGAGAATTAGCAGGATAATAATGTAAACAAATTCCATAAACTAATAAGTACCGTGTATGTTATCTACTGTCATCAGTTTTGAACTTTATATGTATTTTAAAATCCCAGCTAAAGCATAACGAACACTAACAACAAACTTGGGACATGCTTTCTTATAAAAGTCCCTGAAATTAGCTTACTTTCTGACATTTTTTATAAAACACAGTGAAGAATGTACATAATCTCTTGGGGAATGTCACATGACTGCTGTTTTACAAATTTTGAGAAAAAACTGAAGCAAACATTTCCCAAAACATGGCTTGCCCTTTGTAAAAGAAATATTTTTTTCACATATGCTATCTTCTACTCCCCACTCCTTCCTTCCTCAATTTATCTGCACCATCCAAACCATTCTGATTTCTGTATAACTAACCCAACAGAACATACATATACATGTTTTGATTTGCATAGCTCTCCAAGTATGTGCTGAGGAAGGAACATCTCTTATCCTTTCAATAATTAGTCCTGGGTATTTTGAGTGTGCCTGCAAATTCTTCATCATGTCATCAAACGATGGGCCCTTTGTCATGGCATCAGACATCATTCGAGGTTACAAGTTTCTCTAACTTTTCAATATTTGACTGACTGTAATTCTAGGTAAAAAGTGTTTAAAACTGCATCATTAACGTTACAATGCAATGTAAATAATGAAAATAAATATTCCTACAAATCACTGCACTGCATATTCTGAAAAATACTCCAGTCTATAGTCTAAATCTGTGATATTACATAGGAAAGTACCCCTGAGAATAACTTCATTTCTTTAGATCAATCTTTATGATTCCCTTACTTTCTTTTTTGAGACAGTCTTTTATGAGGAAGAGTCTCACTGTTGCCCAGGCTAGAGCGCCGTGGTGTCAGCCTAGCTCACAGCAACTCAAACTCCTGGGCTCAAGTGATTCTCCTGCCTCAGCCTCCCAAGTAGCTGGGACTATAAGGCATGCGCCACCACGCCTGGCTAATTTTTTCTGTATATTTCTAGTTGTCCAGCTAATTTCTTTCTATTTTTAGTAGAGATGGGGTCTCGCTCTTGCTCAGGCTGGTCTCCAACTCCTGAGCTCAAATGATCTGACACCAAACGCCAACCTCGGCCTCCCAGAATGCTAGGATTACAGGCGTGAGCCACCACGTCTGGCCAGCTTCTAGAGTTTTGAAATTGTTTTCTGATAAAAATAAAGATGGCAAAATTAATCAAAAATATTAACTGTATGTTCTTAAAGTATCCTGTGCTCTGTGTGAACAATTAAAATATGAAGAAAGTTAGACTTTTCCCAGCCCTACAATTTGAAAATATTAGATGACTGAAAGTTTTTAATCAAATAATGGGACTTTAGCATGTCTACTTGTTCTTATTTTGCTTCAGCTTGGAGGCCCATGATTCACTGGGACCTGCTGTTGGCAGGTAATAACAAAAAGAAAAAAAAATCAGGTTGGTTCACAAGTATGGTAAAATCATCGAGGGATGGACTGAGTTCATTTATAGTTCATTGAAAAAGTTGTAAAATCCTTTCAACAGACTCGCCAATTCCTTCACTTTTCTATTAGTTATAGCTAACCACTATATCTCATTTTGCAAGATTTAAGTAGCCCATCCCAAATTTATATATAAAAATATTTTATATTTTTTGATTAGCCTTGGGCCAAAGATTAAGATATCACTTTTTTCACTGAGAATCATTCCTATCAATCTCAAACTACTAATGCTAACACTAAAGACAAGTGTTACAAATAGATGGTCCGTATCTTCAGACTGTGAATCTGAAGAAACAAAGTAGAATTTCCAGACTTTGAAATCAAACAGACTTAGATTTAGATAACTGAAGAAGTCATATTTAGACATCCTTTTTCTCTTGTAGAATCAATCATTTTTGACTTTGTCCTTAGCCTTTCACTAGAATTATAAGATTCTTTCTATTACAATGTTTATGGTAGTTAATTTTGTGTGTCAACTTGGCTAGGCCACAGTACTCAGATACTTGGTCAAATACTAGTTTAGATGTTGCTGTGAAGGTATTTTTTATAGAGGATTATATGGCTAAATCAGTGCACTCTGGGTAAAGCCAATTACCCTTTGTAATGTGGGTGGACATCATCCCATCAGTTGAAGGCCTTAAGAGAAAAAAAGACTGACTTCCTAAGAGAACGCTGCCAACAGACTGCCTTTGCATTTGAGCTGCAACATCAACTCTTTCCTGAAGGTCTCCAGCCTGTCAGCCTATCCTGCAGATTTTGGACTTGTCAGTCTTCACAATCACATAATTCCTTAAAATCAACCAACCAACCAACCGATCTTTCTCTACACACACATGCACGCACCCTATTGGTTCTGTTTCTCTGGAGAACTCTAATACATAACTAGTATTATTCTCTTATAATAATACAGAACATTTTATTAATATTAGCATGTCACTAAACTCTACTGGAATGAATACTCTTCACTGCTCATACAGATTAAACCCTACTCCCTGTGTATTTTCCAAGTAAATTAATGCCTTTAAGGATTATCAAATGTGAAAAACTGCTTTTCACCCTGCTACAAATAAGAAAGATGTCCTGAAAAAGGGACACTGATATACAAAATAGCTTAAGAACTCATTCTATCTACTTGTTTCTTCTCTCTCTCTCCACTAAGTTTTTGATATTCACTGCTATTACAATTTGTAAGCAACATTACTACTTATTTTTCCTTTCCTTTTCTCTCCTTGTTTCTTCTTAGCCTGGCCACCTTATCACCTCTTGGCTTTCCTTTTAAGGATATTAATTAGGATAAACCCTCATTGGCATAGCACATCCATCAAAGATGTTAGATGTAATCTTCTAGATAGATGTGTTCTAATCTAGATGTCTTCATTTGTTCACGGATGCTCAAAGACTACTTCCTCATTATCCCCACCCTCCAAAAAGAAAAAAAGTTCCTCACTCTTCTTTGTCTTCATCATGAAGCCATTTTGGACTCCTAAAGGTTCCAAAGAAACTGAATTCTGACTTGTTTAGATTTTGTTTCATATAGCTTTTTTTTTTTGGTGCTTTTTATATGAAACCAGTTGTTTTGTAAGATAAAAATGTAGCCATCCTTTGGTATCTTTGGAGGATTGGTTCCAGTACCCCCTTAGATACCAAAATCCACCGATGCTCAAGTCCTTGATATAAAATGGCATAGTATTTGCATATTATCTACACATATCCTCTCATACACTTCAAATCATCTCTAGATTACTTATAATACCCAATACAATGTAAATGTGATACAAATAGTTGTTATGCTGTATTGTTTAGGGAATAATGGCAAAAAAAAAAGTCTGTACATGTTCAGCACAGGCACAACTCTCTCTTTTTTTCCCAAATATTTCCAAGCTGTGGTTGACTGAATCCATGAATGCAGAACCCACAGACATGGAGGGCCAACTGTATATGCCTATAAATAAATATTGGAAGGGAATGTGAAAAAGACAAACATTTGTTGTTTTAATGTGATTTTTGAGATTGTGGGACACTTTTTCTTTTAGATTTACTTTGATGTTAAATATACTTAATTAAATAAAAACAAAAGGAAAAGATCTACAATTTCTACATCTTTTATACAGACAGAGCCATAGGCACACTGACAAAGCAAAAAGGTTCTGCTAACTATTCTCCTTAAAAAGCTGGGTGTTATAGCCTATTAAATCCATTATTTCCTGATTCACTATGATTCTATGATGCCAAATAAACAGATCATAAAAATAAAGATTATTAAATTATACTCCTTATTCTCTAATTAACTTCCAACTTAAATTCCATTACTCTATTACTTGAGTACTATCAAAAGAGAACTAATTCACCAAATCGATGCTGTTGACCTGTGCAAGTTTACATTATATTTAGGCAGTGATCCTTTTTTTTTTTTTTTTTTGAGACAGAGTCTCACTTTATTGCCCAGGCTAGAGTGAGTGCCCTGGCGTCAGCCTAGCTCACAGCAACCTCAAACTCCTGGGCTCAAGCAATCCTGCTGCCTCAGCCTCCCGAGTAGCTGGGACTACAGGCATGTGCCACCATGCCCAGCTAATTTTTTCTATATATATTAGTTGGCCAATTAATTTCTTTCTATTTATAGTAGAGATGGGGTCTTGCTCAGGCTGGTCTCGAACTCCTGAGCTCAAAGGATTCGCCCACCTCGGCCTCCCAGAGAGCTAGGATTACAAGCGTGAGCCACCGTGCCCGGC